>JAVTVY010055979.1:0-31307 GCA_036873755.1 Hanleya hanleyi | reverse complement strand
ATTCAAGTGGACAAGGCGTCCTGTGTGACTTCTCCACCTAACATGGATACAGACCAGATAACCACCGTGCTGGAGAATGACCCAGAGACACGTAGGGTCTTTCAAGGGGTGTTCGCCCGAGATGTGTTCCCAGTAGACCGCATGTATCCTGCTGCATACGTTCTCAACACGGACCCGATGGATCGGCCTGGTGAGCATTGGGTGGGCGTGTACTTGACAGAACAGCAGGGGAAATACTTTGACCCGTACGGCCTGCCACCCCTCCATCTCGATTTAACAGACTTCATGGATCAAGGCACAGAGACGTGGTGTTGGAGCAGTCAAACGTTGCAAAGCCTGACCAGTAGCGTGTGCGGACAATATTGCTTGTTTTACCTGTACCATCGATGCCGGGGAAGACCCTTATCTACCATCGTACAGATGTTTGACGACTACCCTAAGGCCGAGGACCGCGATGTACTCGTCTATGACTGGGCCGCCCATCATTTCAATGTACAAGCCCCGTTCTGGGCTTAAGTTCTTTCAATGTACACAAGCCCCTTGTTCTGGGCTTAAGTTTACAAGCCCCCTGTTCTGGGCTTCAGTTCTTTTAATGTACAAGTCCCCTGTTCTGGGCTTCAGTTTTCACGTGGTTGTTCTCACGTTGTTGTTGTTCACTGAATAAGAAAATGAGATCTCACCAAAAAACCCTGTCTTGTGTGTTTTCTATATGAGCATAATGCATGAAACTGAACACCGTATTAACCAGTCAGTGGCCTAGAATGGAACAAAAGGTAACCTATCCATGTCCAGAAAACATTACCCGGATGAACCATGATGTAGGCGCGGAGGTAGGCGAAAACATCCCAGTACCCGGATGCCGGCGCAGACGTCATCCCGTCCATTGGTTCTTTTTATCGATCGCTCATTGGCTCTTTTTCTCGACCGCCGCTTGGTCCAAATGGACCTGCCCGTCCTTCCCAGGTTCATTTACAATCCCCTTTTGGGGTTCAAGCTCTGACTATCGATGTCGCAATTGAGTGAGGTATCCATGTGAAGCCTATGTGAGGGAGCAACCCAGTGGATGGATGTGGGGTTGAACTAGTGTCATTCTGCGCATGCGCGCACTGCCGGTGATGACGCGTGCGCGCGCTGCGGCATCAGATCAATCCCGCGCGCGCGCTGCGGCCGGAGAACCCGCGCGCGCTGCGGCCGGGGCGGGCCGGGAAAAAACCCCTCCACAGACAGGTCATAGTACATGCATTCCTATCCACACCGGAAGTGACGTCATACCCCTCATTTTACATGCATCCATCCATAGCCCCTTCACGAATGCTTCACTTTGATACCTCACTCGACTCCATGGGACCCTTCGTGGCTCACCTCAACCGCTAAAACTTCTATTCCCACAACCGTTTCCCACAATTCCCTGTTTTCGCATGCGCAGAATGGTGACCACGCCCGAGTCACTAGTCCAGTCAGATGCCCCTTCACGAATGCTTCACATGGATATCTCACTCGACCCCATCGGCCCACTAGGGGCTCCCCTCGATCTCAAAAACGTCTATTTCCATACACTTGGTCTACTGCGCATGCGCAGAATGACGTCAGTTCAACGTCACACCCACCTCGTCGGATGCCCCCTCACATAGGCTTCACAATGATACTTCATACGACTCCATAGGACCAATAGGGGTTTACCTAGATCCCAACACGTCTATTTCTATACTACGGCCAGACTGCGCATGCGCAGACTATTGACAACGGCCGAGACACTAGCCCAGGCGGATGCTCCCTCACGACAGCTTCAAAATAAGACCTCATACCACACCATAGGATCATTAGGGGCTCACCTAAACCCTAAAACGTCTATTTCCACACCCTTTTCCCAGGATTCCCTATCTGCGCATGCGCAGAATGACACTAGTTCAACCCCACACCCAGCGCATCGGATGCCCCTTCACATAAGCTTCACTTTGATACCTCACTCGACCCAATCGGACCATTATTGGCTCCCCTAGCTCCAAAACGTCTATTTTCATACCCTTTGGTCAACGCGCATGCGCAGAATGCCGATATTTCAACCCCACACCCAGCCTATCAGATGCCTCTTCACGAATGCTTCACTTTGATACCTCATATGACCCCATCGGACCATAAGGGGCTCCCCTAGCTCCAAAACGTCTATTTCCATACCCTTTGGCCACCGCGCATGCGCAGAATGCCGATATTTCAACCCCACACCCAGCTCATCAAATACCCCTTCACGAATGCTTCACATTGATACCTCATATGACCCCATTGGACCATTAGGGGCTCCCCTAGCTCCAAAACGTCTATTTCCATACCCTTTGGCCACCGCGCATGCGCAGAATGCCGATATTTCAACCCCACACCCAGCTCATTAGATGCCCCTTCACGAATGCTTCACTTTGATACCTCATACGACCCCATCGGACCATTAGGGGCACCCCTAGCTCCAAAACGTCTATTTCCAAACATGGCGAGCGGCTCCAAGATGGCGGCTCCAACATGGCGGCTCCCACATGGCGTCATGCCATTGTGGGGAAAAACCCCAGTACATGACAAACAAGTCTAGACATGTCCAAAGGTCACGCCTCAGTCACCCAAACTGGAAGTGACGTCATAGTTACATCCGGGTGAAACTGGCCTCGATTAGACAGTTATATACTTCAACATGGCGGTTACAACATGGCGGATACAACATGGCGGTTACAACATGGGGGCTACAACATGGCGGTTACAACATGGCGGCTATAACATGGCCGCATGCCAGGGAAAAACCCCAGTACATAACAAACAAGTCTAGACATGGCCAAAGAAAATGTACAGATGGAGCCACCCACATCGGAAGTGACGTCATAGTTACATCCGGATGAAATATTACTCCATTTCACCTTTATACACTACTAACATGTCCGTGTAGATTAGAAATACCGTAAGATGGGCTCACTTCGCCACGCTTCACATATATTTCTTGTGCATGTGTGTTTCTTAACTGAGATTCGGGTATTTGAAGCACTTGAGGTATTCTGTACACAAGATTAAAGCTTCTGAAAAGTTGCTAGTTTTATTTACTCAGAAAGAGTCTCGTTATAGGCTTGACAAAAATTCCCTGCAATTCGTCATATAGACGATACTTTGCATCAGACCGGAGTTAATCACTCCCAGGTCGGAACCCTCGAACTACATTGTTTAGAAATGAGAGCCGATCTTTGTGGATTTTATGAGCTGTGATTTGTGATTTGTCAGCATTTCTGATACATCTGATATTTCAAATTGCAGATGGGGCTTCAAACTGTAGTTCCTGGTGTTGATTTGGACCACTTTGGGAAAAGCATGGTGGATGGAGACATGATCAATGAGGGGTGAGAAGACTCCACGTTTACAAATTGAATGACATCCGGTAGCACCGGTTAGCTGTCAATGGCGGGAATTTAAGATTTCCATGATCAACTCCTGTCAAGACTTTCAAAGTTAATGTTCGACAAGGTGAATATTGTCCTGCCAAGTAGATTTATTCATCAAGAGCTTTCTGATTTTCTTTTTGTGATTTATTATGCTAATACAATTATTAGTGGACTGATGCCTGACACAATAGATTTTCACATTTGACCAGAGAACTTAACACAGCTGAGAGCTATGAGCAAATTAGCTTTCGAGATGCAATAAATTATAAACGGAAGAAAGGAAATTTACATAGATACAATTACATGTTATTGTTTTTCAAAATCTAGACCACCGTTCAAATCTTCAATGTTTCAATCATTATGTGTAAATCCAATTCATATCAGTCTGAAACCACATGAAATTAATAATTATCATATCACCTGTAAAAACTCAGATGTTTGTTCCATACACAAAGAATATTCAAAATGCTTTCTGCATTTGTAACTTTAATGAGAGGAATAAATTCTGATAACTGAGTCATTAATTAATCTGACCGTTGTTGCTTCACACTTTTGTGTGTCTATTGTCAGTCGCAGTTGCATCATAACACATACTTTCTTTTCATTTCATTTTCAGTATCTCCAGGATTATAAGTTTGTAATTTTCTTCCATATTCAGATTAGAGATATTGCGAGTAGCAAGGAACATGGATTACAGGCACCAAATA
This sequence comes from Hanleya hanleyi, assembly GCA_036873755.1. NCBI lineage: Eukaryota > Metazoa > Mollusca > Polyplacophora > Lepidopleurida > Hanleyidae > Hanleya > Hanleya hanleyi. Next base: position 27,190 of record JAVTVY010055979.1, on the reverse strand, counting down.
TTATCATGTCCTTCCCTCACTCGCACACATCAAATAGTTTATCTGGCATAATTCGCACGGTGTGACTCGGAGGTATGGCCCCGAAATCTATTGGAAGATAGGCCTTGATTTCTGTAAGTTTTCACTAAACAGTTAACAGTTTGAGTGAGTCAACTTCCATCTGTCTTCACTTTTCATGGTTGTTTAATAATGTAACAGAGATCAGCAGAGATGTTGTCATTGAATTTTATTTCTTTTTTCTTCTATGTCGTGTTTTGACAAGTGTCTTCTGTTTGCAAGTATTGCATTGATGGATTTGAAATCAGACGCAGAATATATTCATCTGTGTTATTTATGAGTTTTCTCAGTGATAATAACTGATTAAAAGGAACATGTGCATCTTTCTAACTGCTGCCAAAAAAGATGTTGATGAGATGTAGATTCATCCAATTGAACTAACATATATTCTCTATATGGAAGTTGTGTAGACCATAAACACCTCCGTGAGGTGGTTGGTCAGAAGGAGAGGGCTCTATTGCCATCAGCTGTAGTACAATCTGAGAGAGGCTTATTAATACAAGTGCAATAATCTAAAGTTTTGTTCATACGATAATTAGCACCAAGTCTGAACAAATGTACAAACAATAATCTGATATTCTAGCAAGGGACAATCGGCTAACAGTTTTTATTGATGATATGGTGATCTTTTCCACAATAAGCACAGTTCAGCTGTCGATGTAGATAAACATCCCATTAGTCGTTCTGTAAGAATATAGGATATAGAAAATGTTTGAAAATTAATACTAATTAGTATTAATTTCCCACTTACTTCCTGGTAAACCGAATCCTTGTAATTTGTGGGACATTTCACATACACGTTACACTGGTATACAAAATCATTCCAATTCCGGTTTCGTACTGTGTGATTATGAAAGTATGACACTTATTTTAAACGATTTGGTCATTAGATCGAGGGTTAACCTTGAGAGTTGAAATTCATGCCGCATCAGATACAGTCGAACAAAACAAGGATCAAAAATGATTAACAATTGTCCTGAAACCTGATGAGGTAGGCCGCCTACATCCATAACAATAAAGTCACACTTCTATTCTTTGGGTGAATCTCTACAGTTTCGTAGTAATTTGCCCCGGTCTAATTTCATACGATAGACTGCCCTTGTTCTGCTACATCATAATTCTTCTTGTCTTCTTAATAGCTTATATCTATAATACCATACTATTCAACATTATTAACGCTGCAATCGAGTACGTACAGATCGATGGCTGGCTTGGTCGACACGCTGGTCGGGATCATGAAGTAACTTGGGCGTACCTAAAAATCAGGACTCATTTACGGGAAGAAAATCCGACAAAAAACGACCGGACCAGGGAACGTAAGCAAGAAGTTTAATTGAAATCGCTCTTACAGACTTTTCTGGAAATTGAACCGAATTTGACCATTTTTCGACATTTTATGAGGTTTTCTATGAAAAATGAAGCAAACGTGGAAGAGAATGTTCGAGATTCATTTTTCTATAACATAGCAGTCCTATATCTTAAAATAATAGTTTAATCAATGCTCTTTCAGAAAATATATACATACAAGTGATTGGGTTGAAGATTTTACGACAATTGGTGGCCGAAAAACGGATCCGTAGTCTATTCCATACCGAAGTGCACCCTTGATGCAATGCAGGCTCCCAACATCCATGGCAATATAATGGCCGGCGGAGATCTTTATACAATTCAATTAGCCTGTCATCTCTCTTATGTAACATGACATCAACTCAATTGCCAGCGCGAGGCCTTCGTACTGGCACAGTCGGAAGAGCAAGCTTTAATTTGGTGTATCGGGTTACATAAAATACTTCACGCCTAGTGCATGTACTTTTCGTGGACAATGACAATTTAATGGGCAACGATTAGGTGTAAGACTCACGAAATATAATTGACAAAGGATTTGCTGCAAGTTGTATTGTCAGTCTTTTGTCCAGGATATTACCTTTTCAATGGGAGGTCTTACACCAAAGCATTGCCATTTAATTGGTTTCGTGTTACATAAGCGATGTTAGATTCCTGGATAAGTGTTCGCGTGTCATGTAGTTAAATGAATACACAATTCATCACGTGATTGAGAGATATATATAATACGTCAACAGGGTGTGGGACCAGTAACAGATTATTTAACGCTATTTTTTTATAGTATCACTATTGACTGCATGAAATACCTTAAAATATCACGTTTGGGTAAAAAAAATATTTGTTTCTGATATAGTGGCGATCAAAAATAGTGGTGCTGTGATGGTTTTTTGTTGCTTTCTTCGCGATGAGCCAATGAACCAATGCAGGTGAAAGCGAACATTCACAACAACTCGCTATTGAACAAAATTTAGTTTCTACCGAGATTTGAACTCGGATCGCTGGATTGAGAGTCCAGGCTGCTAATTAACCACTGTACCATTAAACCGATTTCGGTGTAATCTTTTGTCCTTCAGGCATAGGTTAACCCTACCTGGCCTGGGCCTGGGCCATTATGGTCCCCCCTATCAAACTTTCTGCGCAATCTGCGGAACGACAAAAAATGGAGAGCTGAAACTCCGTGACTTTATAGTTTATCGTATTGGGGTCATTTAGAACCTACTTGCATAACACCCCGAGCAGAGGATCATGGGTAAATCCAAGATGGCGGCCACGTGGGTCAAAGAAAAGTGATATTTTTGTCATATTTCTTCAAAATTTCTGCTTTTCCGCTATGGAAAGCGGGCAAACACTATTTTATTTCACATTACATTAATATTTACTAATTTATCATGCAATGTTTGCGGAGAAATTGCGAAAATAAAAATTTCGGAAAATCTGACCGAAAAATCGACCAAAAAATATTGTTTTTGAGAATGACGTCACTGTGACGTCATCAAAGCGGCCATCTTGGATTTTTTTTACATTTTCTGGTAGAGCTTGACCCAAGGGTATAGTATGTTAAGTTTCAGCCCCCTAGATCAAGGGGTAAGACAAATAATTAGGGGGGGGGGGGCCATTTCGGCCCCTCCCCCAGGCCTGGACAGGTCCCAAAAAGCCCAGGGCAGATAGGGTTAAGCTATTATATCAGCCCATCATATACATACACATGTGATATCAGCTAAATTAAATTCTTTCAGTCTGGCTGTCAAGTTTACAGCGCGGAACAGTTTTACCAGAACATTAAGATTGGAACAATGAATGTATACGAAGCCTGTTTCAACGTGTTAATTCACTTATATGGTGACAGCCAGTTTTAATGGTGGAGAAAGCCAGAGTCTGTTTCAACGTGGAGACGAAGGAGGTTTCGCACCGATGTAATCGTTAGCATTATGGACTGGAAATCCGGCGATTCGAATTCAGATCTCGTTGGAACCTGAACTTTGCATGAACATAGGTGCCTGTTTGTTACACTGGGATTTGTAAAAATCGGCTTTTACAGATCACTGTGGATAAAGCATTGACAAGTTTTAATCTACTCAAATATTTCTTGCTGAAATGAATACAACTAGTTGTAAGATTGGATTTCGCTGCACGTCGAAAGGCATGGAATGGACTCATGCTATTTCAAGTCCATTGTAAATGGCAAATGAAGCAATGCTAAGAATATTCATGAACAGATGGCTGCCGAAATTGATGAAGAAATTTCTTATCAAGAAGAAAAACAAAAACAGGGTCACATTAAACCATGCCATGTCCTTTGCAATGTAGGTTTTCTTTGTTATCCCCTTCCATCACTTCGAACGCAGAAAGTTTGGTCCACCAAATCATAATGGAGCATCCGTGTCAATTCCCCAGATTGCATCGGTACGCGATTACGACGCGATAAAAGTCCAGGTTTCTAACCATTACACCATAGGACCAGTTTGATTAAATGTTACTGTCTTTATATCACAAACTAGCCTATCATATCAGACCAATACATATATTTTGGACCAGAGGAAATTCATCTGTGATATACTGATTTAATAAATTCGCTCAGTCTGGCTGTCAAACTTACAATGCGGAACAAATAAATAGGGATATTAAGATTGTAACAGTTAACCGTATCTGGTCTGGGCTTTTTGGGACCTGTCCAGGCCTCGAGGACGGCTCCCCTCCCCCCACCCCACTCTTAAATATTTTCATTATCCCTTGACCTAGGGGGCTGAAACTTACCACAATATATACCCTCAAGCTCTACCAGAAAAAGTAAAAAAAAAAGGAAGTTGGCCGCTTTCATGATGTGACAGTGGCGTCATTTTGAAAAAAGGCATTCTTCGGTGATTTTTTAGTCAGACTTTTCGATTTTTTTATGTAAGTGTTTTCTTTGCAAAAACTGCATAATAAGTTAATAAATAATGCTGTAATGTAAAATAAAATAGTTTTTCCGCAATTTCTATAGCAGAAAGGCAAACATTTTGAAGGAACATGACAAAAACATTACTTTTCTTGTAGACCACATGGCCGCCATTTTGAATTTGCACATGGTTCTCTTGAGGGTTATGCAAATAGGCTCAAACTGACCCCAATATGGTAAACTACAGTCACGGAGTGTCAGCTCTGACTATTTTGTCATTCCGAAGATATAGAGTGGAAAGTTTATAGGGAGGGAGAAGGGTGGAGTGGGGTTGAGGAGGTTGCATAATGGAATCCCATCCCTGGTAGTGTTAATGTATACGATGTCTGTTTGAACGTGAAGATCATGAAATTGTACAGCGGTTCCATGGTTTAATGATTTGTACGCTGAAGCTTGAATTCGTCGATCCTAGTTCAAGTCTCGGCAGAATCTCAAATTTGCATTTAAACATTCCTGTTATTTTGTTGTACGGGCATATCGAAGTTGAAGCCAGTCTAGTTTTATAGATCACTGAGGATAAAGCATTGATTAGTGTCAATCGAACCTAATACTTTGGAAGCTTTTGTGCTGAAATGAATGCTACTTGTTTTAAGAATATTTGACACTACACGTCGAAAGGCACGGAATGGGCTTATATTATTTGAAGGACGTTGAAATGGCAAATGGACCATTGTAATATGAAAGTTAATATTCAGGACTAGTTGGTTGTTGTTATTGAAGAAGAGAAAAGAAGAGGTTCTACCGAGATTTGAACTCGAATCGCTGGATTCAACGTCCAGATTGCTAACCATTATACCATAGAACCACTCTCGGGCTAATGCAACTGTACTTTGGCATAAGAGTAAATGCACATGAAATATCGGTCGAATTAAATTATTTCAATCTGGCCGTCATATGCGGAACAAATAGATCGGAACATTAAAATTGGAACAACTAACGCCTTTCTATTCCAACGGGATTCCGGTTGTTTTCCCTCTACCTGGGGAGAGGATCTTGTGTTACCAATATACAAGAAAGGGGATAAGAACGATGTAATAAATTATCGTGGTATAACATTAATTTAGCTGACTAGCCAAGTTATTCACATACAGATCCGCTCTCATTAAAAGTCAAGTCGTGCGCGGTGGAGGCCCAGTAGCAGTGCGGTAGAGGCCCAGTACCGGCGCAGTACCAACGCGCTAGCAACGCGGTGGTCGCGCAGTAGCAATGCAGTAGCAACGTAATAGGACCACAGTAATTACTGCGCAGCCTTTCTTGCATAATTACCGCGCTACGCGTACATTATTCTGGGATGACGAATGTTTATAAAGATTAAAAGATAACATGTATGCAAATGGTCAGATATGGATTTCACTCAAGGTCTGTTTTCGGAGATGAGAAAGCATCTGAAAAGGGATGTACAATAGTCATATCACACAGGATTTTTCCCAAAAGATGACGATCATAACGAGTTGAAGATTTCCTTAATCATTATTCAGGAATTATACTGTATTTACTATTAAGGTACACTCCAGAGTTATCCAATTCCAGCCGGAAATAAAAAAAAATGGGGTCCCCCTCCGACAACCAATAGTCAAATAATCCTGTTATATCCATATATCATCTGAAAGAGAATATTTGTACCTTTACTATAAGGCATATGCCATTTTTGTTGCAACAAAAATCCTTGCAAACCCCTTTACAAATGCTTCAATTTTCTTGAAAACCCATCACAATGTAGAAAAATTGGTCATATACGGTCCATTTTCCATAGAAATACACGTCTCGTCTTTCACGTCGAGCGGTCAATTTTAAATGGTTAAAAAGAGACAGGAACTTTGCACTACCCGTTTTTGTCAATTTTCTTGCAGAAAAGGATAGTCATGATTCTCGCGCTCACCAAAGAAGCATAGCTGAGGCCATTGAAACGTTAATGACCCGAGATATCAACAACTATAAACGTAGGAAGGCATATAATGTGCCAAAAGACTGTGCCTTATTATGAAATCAGGAAAGGACCATTCCTGTGAAACTGTGTGGGCCAGTTTGGCGTGATTTTTCTCAATTATTCTTCCTGGACGTGTTAACCTATGAGTGTTTTCAAGCATAACGCTGAATAACACTTGATTATTGTGGACATCAGATCAATTACTTTTCCTTTACCCCACCTTTGTTTTCGTGGAATTTACCACATCGATCTGAGTTTTTAGGTTATTACTTAAGAATCCCTTTGCTCTATAGAATCAACGTTTAACCAGATACACATAGACCAGGATTGATTCTTTTCAATGAAGTGAGATAAACGGAGACAGCCTAACCAGAACTCAAACAACAGCCAAATTGACGGTAATTTGCACTCGACTATCTTCGATGAATTTCAAGAATAATTGTCAAACCCCGTAGAGTACAAATCCTTTCCATTTTTCCCCTGCTGCCGCGTGATTTCATATTGAAAACACTTCTGGCAAGTTTATTCTGTGGCTACAAGACCTAATTGTACCAGTCACACAGACTGCACATGAATATGTCAGTATAGGGGGAGATAACTGTTTTATGGATCTATACAGCAAATATCCAATACCACTTCTAATGTACCATGTAGTACAGAGAAATTCTTTTCTGTGGATTCTTTTTCTCGAGCCTATGGTTTGTATTGAAAACGGGACAAAATTGAGTGCTTTAGATGAAATCAGCCTGGTAAAAATAAGCAAACTGACATTATGATGTATATTCGCTCGGCGATGAAGCCATTCCCAAAAACCTTTACTCTACAGTTATCCAGTTACTCGGAAAAAAAACAAGGGGTCTCCTCTCCGGTCACCAAGAGACAAATAATCCTAAACGCAAATCTGTTATATCCATAAATTATCTCAAAGAGAATGTTTGTACTATTACTACAAGGCAGATGTCATTTATGTGGCTTTCATCCAGAAAACAGCCATTTCGATTAATAACTGCACCCCCTGATGCCACTCGAATTCAAAGGCGATCACACGCACAGGTCATACTTCATGACCACTCGTCACTCGGCAGCGGATGTGGGTTTACCATGCACAGAGGTTCTGAAAAGTGCTGTCGAAATGCGAAAACATCTCTTGCAGGATATGTTGACGAAAACTGACGCAACACAAAAGTAATTTCCTGATTGGACAAGAGTCAACACGGCCGACGATGTGTCTGGTGCATGCATAATAGCTCACGAGGACTGGTAACACAGCGAGCGCGGCTCACGCGGTATGAATTGTAATGTGATAGAGAGGATAATACGTATAAAATACACTCTTTTTTGTTCTCTATCTCTCATCTGATTGCGTTAACGTGTTAGGAGAATATGAACTAGGTATTGCGGTGTGTGTGCGTGTGTATGTGTGTCGTAGTCAGATCTAACTAACTCATTCGTTCACTTCTAACTCACTTGTTCACTCACCCGCGCTGTACCGAAGGGCAGTTGACACTGTCATGTTAGACATGTCGTGCCCTGCCAACTACACCATGTCGCAAATAGTATCCCCAGAACCCACCTGAACGGTTCATTTAGCGTTCTCATCCCTAAAATGTCACTTTCTCTACTACTCCTAGACTGGAGATGCACACTATAACATCACTTTCGATTAAAACCATCCCAATTGTAGTCTACATGCCGAGAGCATCAAGCCAAGACCATGTACGCTATATGTGGACTCAGGATTGCCCCTAAGTCACCGGTGCGTACCCGAATATGTACCATGACATCACTTCTGGTGCCGTCGACGAGTGTTCCTCCACCCTGTACGACCCATGTAGACCCATATACACGTGACCTGATGCGCATTCCCTTTTTTGTTCACTCTCCCGGTTTTTATTTTCTGAAAAGTCCTAGTATGGCATCCAACCACTTACCAACCAAGCCTGCTCGATTTCATATGACTCATATACACATGACAGGATGTAAAGTCCGCTTTTCGCACTGAGTCTGTTTTTCGAGGAATTCCTAGTTTTGCATCCACTCCTCAGTCACGCGACCGATCTTGACGAGCGCTTCAAAATCGAGACCCTTCAGGACCTCTTACCACAACGTAGGGTTCACTCAATCCAATTTGACTGTGTGTAAAGTCCGTTTTTCCGCATTTGTTTTTTCAGAAAATCATAGATTTATATTCTCCCCTGTCACGTTATCTTTATCGTAAGTGTCCCCCTACCCGACTGGAGCGGAAGTCACGTGATCGGACGTGATGTTATCACCGGACGGGACGTATTCCGTGACGTCATTGAACGACCCAGACAACTCAAATTCCCTGTGGCATTATTCACGTCCAAAATACCAATAGATTTACGACTTCTATACTACTGGGGTAAATTGAAATCATGGACGATATATGCCTACATTTCTCACCATTGATAAGTCATATCATTCATCTTGCGCACCAATTTTCCCTTTTCCCCTGCCCGGTGTCGATTTCTTCCGACCATCAGACCGATAAAACGTTTATTTCATCCCAGTTTCTATTTGTGTGTGGAGCAAAGTACATGTAAATGCGAATTTTGTGTATCTTATTTTTAAGAAAAAAAAGAAATGTTTTTATAGGCGAGCTAAATGGTTATTTTACGCACGGTTAGTGTGGGAAAGTTTATATTTCAGGGCAAGGGTTTTCATGTCGAAAACGTACAGAATTTTGATTATTTTGTCAACTGTGATGGTGTAAATATGGGCCTGTAAATAGACTATCAACATGGTATTGTTGTCGTTTATCCCAGACGTCCAGGTGCGAGGTGGCTACAGATTGCTTAATATGCAGTATCTCTGCGTCTAATCTCTTGAAATAACAAACTGCATTTACTCTACAATGTTGTTCCATGTCAGCTGTTTATAACTACAATAAACAAGTTTATTGAATTCACTTATACCTGTGCTCACATAGATATTCTCAATAGTTTTACAGGCTATCTCTTGAAAAAACACTCCGCGTTTTCGGTAAAATGCGCTGTGCCATGTCTTTAGAATTATGGCATTCAATGTTATTGACTCATATGAACACACTCCAACTGCCTATTTATATATATATATACCATTATAAAAGGGAGATATAAGTAATGTTGTCAGATTATGTTCTCTGGTCTTCAATGATAACTTTATTGGGTCGATTCAATGCAACGCCAGACGATACGCTGATACGACCAGAATGGTCGACTTGTAAATCCCTTCCTCCCATGGCGCGAAGATATCTCCATTTCTAGCTATTTATTCGTTCAAATGGACAGTTTTAATGTGGCGAGTCTTTCCGTCAATACAAAATTTGATGAATGCGTGCCTTGGTACTGGAATTACATTAAAAATACCATAAAGAACACATATTCATGTATGAATCACAAAGGAATACTGCACGATCATTCACAATTTATTTACGATAATTTTCACAATATTTCACAGTGTAAGTACTCGTACAGAGTAATAGTGATTTTCGGGTTGAAACAGTTACCGAATTCGAAAGTCGTTCAGTGAACAATCACCGGTATGTTCAAGATATCCACGCCTAAAAACCACACTTACCAGCAACTCTTCTTCGCAGTGACATGGTTGAAAATGTAGTGTAGAGTAAATGTTGAGCGCCCAACAAGACGAATCTGTGAAATCTTAGAATCAATTCGAAAGTACCGTGTGATGGACGTTCAACAGTTCAAATAGGACAGCAGAATGTTATATCGCTAGAAATAAATGTAAAAATGTGAATGTAAAAAAAACAAAACAAATTGACATTTTTTATAGTAGTGGGGATTTTTCGGGGGAAAATGGTACTGGGGACGGGGAATTTATCGAGAAGAAATTGTCTTGTGGAAATTTATCCGAGGGAAAAATGTCTGGGGGGATGGGATATGCCTGTGTCCTTTCAGTATATGTATTGTGTTCTTATATAGTATTAAGTCATATAGTATGGTATACCTTTTCTGAGAAAAACAGACGTTGAATCCCCTCATTCCCAATATATTGCATTGCCATAGCGAATCATCTTTAAAAAATGAGCTATTTTTGTCGAATTACTGCATGTCCTCATTATACATGCGATCGTTTTTCGTATTTGTATCATGAGAATATTTACACTCGTTTTCTTTTTAATATTGTGAATATACACAGCTGATTAACGTTATACACTATTTCGAGAAATAGAATCAAATGTCACACAGATAGATTTGAGGCAGCGGAACATGTGAGCCAAATATTGAACCAAAATGGTTTTGAGCCAACCAAATTAGTTATTAGTGCTACGGTACCAATATCTACTCGATGGATCACAATTGTTCGCTGGTTAGATGTTAAACGAAGCCAACTGTGTGTTTATGCAACATTGACTTGTTCCTTCCAGTCATATATTGATCATTTGTCTCGTTTTGTGGTATCCTAACCCAGGAGTGGTTTGGTGATGTGCTTTGCCCTGATGTCATCACAACATTAGCTCTTGCCCGGGGTCGGAGTACATTAAGGCGAAATCCATCATTTCTGGGGGCATGGGGGATAATGCGAAGTGAATGGGAGGGTAGATGATGTCATGTTTGGTCGAAGTCACATCCGGGACAAAGGTCATGTTCGGTGAAGGGGTTACTCCCATGACGAAACTTCCGATATAAACCACGCCAGTCCGACCCTACCAATGCCATTCGTAGTCTACACCACGTGGACTTCCAGGAAGACATACCACACGGCCCGTTTGGATCAAAGATTGTCCCTATCTCACCCAAACACGTAGCGGTGCACCAGCAAAACGCTCGCTTTGTCTAATGTTGCCCAACTGTGTATGTGTATCATGCTGTCACTTCCAGTCCAAACCTTACCAGTCGTAGTTTACACCACGTAGGCTTCAATATGACACCCTGCACGCTATATTTGGACCAAGATGGGCCTCTACGTCACGCATCCCAAAATCTTCGCTTTCGCAACAACGCCTCCACTGTGCATACACATACTGACGTAATTTGCGTCCTGAACCGCCCCAGTCGTAGTCTACATGCCATGAGCCATGAACCCGCCACGACCCATGTAGACCATGCAGTGCCCATGTAAATCAATTTGACCGGGGTAATTTTGGGTGTTAAATCCTTATTCTGCATTCTATTTTTCCCGAAAGAAATCTTAGTTGTGTATCTACCCACCTATCACATGGCCGATCTCGACGAGCGCTTCAAGTCGAGACCTAGCCCGACCCCTTAGGACCCCATATTGGCCCACCTGGACCCATTTGACTGCGTGTTCGATCCGTTTTTTATCCACATTTCTTTTCCGAAAACCCCCGTTTTACATCCACCTTAATCAATCACGTGACCTTTTCTCTATTTTTCACAATGACATGGCAACTCCTTCACCGACCATGGCCTTTGACCCGGACGTGATCTCTAACGGACGCGACGTTATCCGCCCTCCGCATTCCTCCCGCAATTCCCCCCCCCCCCCCCCTCCACCCAACCTTAAAAATGATGAGATTTCACTTTAATATACTACTAGTCTGTAGGGTTATATGAATTCTTGTCACTACACCAGCAGCTTCTCTTGCCAAGTTTATATGTTGCGTTTAACTAATACAATCAATTCATAGAAAGATGGAAATAATAAATAATCTATTCTGAGTAATGCGGAAAAGGTTGAATGTGAATACCGAAAGAAACAATTATATTCATGATTCATGGATGTGGAACACCTGTACGGGCGATGTCATTCCATCGTCACAACTGAGGTTTATCAGCGGCCTATATGACTGTGAAAAAAATTACATGAGGTGACCTCCCACATGTATTGAGACCACACTGGAATACATACGTCGAACAAGTATGTTAAACAATCCGGATTCAGACGGAATTAGCCACTTTAGCTTTGCATATCAATTTCCTAAAAAATAGCGTGAAATCTATATATTCATGCTACTGCATGAACCAGATTTACCCGATCATTATCCTTCACTCTCTTTCTTCAGTTCAAACTAAGTCGGAATCACGAGAATCGTTAAATAGCATGTATTTGTATTACTGTTCGTGGATTCCAATGCCTTCACATATAATAAACTCGAATGCTACGAGATAAATTAGGATACACATATGTTAATAACCTTCTTTTGTTTAATCGCAGTAATCCGTAATTTCGAGCCCTCAGTAGCAGCGCGGTAGCAGTGCGGTGGCAATGCGGTGACAACACGGCACCAACGCAGCACCAACGCAGCAGCAACGCAGCAGCGATGCGGTAGAGGTACAGTAGCAGCACATTAATTACCGCGGTAGAGTGACATTTAATGAGAGCGGTACTGTACATATTAAATGAACGAATCGTTACCTGGTTGAACAGAATTCTGTAACCAGCGATGCGCAATTTGGATTCGAGGTGTAGGGACAACAGACGCAATTTTTGCATTACATGGTCTGATATCTAGTTATTTAGCTGAAGGGAAAAAGGTGTATTGTACTTTTGTTGATTTTACAAAAGCATTTGATTGTATTGAAACGAAATACCTGTGGTATAAAGTTATCAAAAAGTGGAATTTGGAGGAAAATGTTAGCAATAATTAAGGCCTTATTTTCATCAGTTAGATTCTGTATTTTTCACCAAGGTGTGAAAACCGAATATTTCCCCAGTTATCGTGGTGTATTGCAGGGTGAAGTCCTATTTCCATTTTTATTTTCTCTCTTTATGGATGATTTAGAGCAATACCTACTAACAAAATCGAATGATAGCTTTGAACTAGACGAACTGACACTGTTTTTATTGATGTATGCTGATGATATCGTCTTATTTTCTGATTCTGTTGAAGGGCTTCAAAGTAAATTGGACATATTAAGTAATGTATTTTGTAAGCAATGGAACTTGCAAGTAAATATTCAGAAAACAAAGATTTTGGTCTTCCGTAGAGGCGGAAAATTAACTGATGCAGAGTCGTGGAAGTATGATACAATGTACTATTGGAATTGTTAATTCTTTTGTATATCTGGGTAATGTATTTACTCCTGAGAGTTGTAGACAATCTAGTTCTACAGATCACAATGGATAAAGCACTGATAAAGTGTTATATCTAATCCACTATATTGGAAGATTTTGTACTGAAATGAATGCAGTTAGTTATAAGATTGGAGCACTGAAGGTGAAAGGGAATATTTTTTCCTGTTTCTTGTTGATGACTGATGAAGAAAAAGATGAATAAATAGGTATTTGAACTCGGATCGCTGGATTCAAAGGCCGAAGTGCTAACCAATACACCATAGAGCCACCTTCCGGTTGACCTTACTATAAATATTCCATAAATTACGCTATTATATTTGATGGAGGTGAAATGGAACTGTGATATGGCTGCAGTTTGGACGTCAAACTTAAACTGCCGAACAATTAGATCGGAGCAATCAGATTAAAAGTAGAAAGATATTTTATTGTCATATGAAAGTGATCGTATAACCGTATTATCGATAGTAATTTAGGAGGTAGTCGTTAAAGCGAACATACAGTACACACGTTTTTTTCTTTATGACAAAAAACATATTCCTGCGTTTCAGCTATGGGAGCTGTGCCATCACGGTCATCAGAGGGGTACTGTATGTTCACTTTCAAGACTACCGCTCCGCTATCTCCTACTTTTGTGGGAGGCCCGTTGGCCGAGTGGATTTCATCGCCGACATATAGTGCTGGCGATTCGATGCCTGACTCTGGGATCGCTGGTTCGAATCCCAAACGGGTCTCGACCAATTTTCTGCACTAGAAGCTGTGCTAAACTGTTAGTATAATCCCCAAAACACAGATTTTAAATAATTAATATATATGTTGTCTCTTTCAAGGTGAAGAGAATGGAAATTCGGTGGTTCCATGCTGTAACGGTTAACAGCTGCACTTTAAATCCAACGATCCAATTTCAAATCTCCGAGGAACATGACATTTTTGCACACGTTTTTGCCTGTTTGTTCCACGGTTAATGTTACAGTACTTATCACATAAATCAGCCTATTATTTGGATCCAAACATACACATTTAGGATCAGAGGAAATGCACCTGTCAAATTGTTAATGGTGAACTACTAATTTGAAAAAATTTATTCAGACAATATCTGTTTGAGCCTGAAGATAGTGGATCCTGAATTTGCATAAATGTTTGTTTCACGGAAATATACGTTTACATATCATATTTGATGTGCCTAAAAGAGTGCAATTTGTCGTGCGACTGGATTTGAGTGCTCGTCGAAAGGCATGTAATGGGCGCCAGGTATTTGAATGATGACTTTGCAAGTGAAACAGAATATTCATGACTGAAATAATGAATTAATAGTTCCAATCCTATTGTTCCGCATTTCATGTTTGACATGCGCATTTCCTCTGGTCCTATTTTTATATGTTGGGCTAAAATAATAGACTAATTTATGCGATAATAAGGGCAATACACATTAACCGGTAAGCTGTACTATGACATAGGTACATGTATATGATTGCTCGACTGAAATAATAGCCCAATTCATGGGATAGGTACAGTTACATGGAGCAGTAAGCGGTTCTATGGTGTAATGGTTAGAACTCTGGACTTTGAATCCAGCGATCCGAGTTCTCGGTAAAACTTAAGTTTGTTTTCTTCAATAATGTCCGCCAATTAATCATAAATATTAACTTTCACCTTCATTGGTCCATTTGTCATTTACATCGCCATTGAAATAACATAAGCATTTCTGTGCCTTTAGTCTTAATCTTTATTTCCGTCGATACCACAGCTGCACTTCCTCAGGTCCAATATAATATAATCTATTTATTTTTGGATAACGACAGTAACACAAGCCGGAAAGTGGTTATGTGATGTAATTGCAATCCGATTTTCACAGATCACTGTGGATAAAGCATTGATCAGTTGTAATCTACTGCAAGTATTTGGGAGATTTTTTGCTTAAAATAATGCAGTTACATGTTAGATAGGGTTTGACTGCACGAGGAGCGGCATGGAATGGCTCATGTTATCTGCATGACGACTTTATGTGGCAAATGAGCAGGTGAAGGTGAAAATGAATTTTCATGGCTGGCGGTTGCATTTTTTAGAAAAATTTAGGATCGCTGGATTCAAAGTCCAGAGTTCTAACCAGTACACCTTAGAACGACTTTCAGTTAATGTTACTGTAATTGTCGCGTAAATTAGACTATTATATTGAACAACAACAACTTCAACTGTGATATGGCTGCAGTCTGACCGTCAAACTTAAAATGTGAATCATTTAGATAGAAACAATAAGATTGTATGTAAATAATGTACCCCATGTCTCTTTCAACGTAAGGATAATATAAATTTCGCGGCGGTTTCATGGTGAAATGGTTAGCACTCTGCACATTGAACCCGTCGATTATAATTAAAGACTTGGTGGGACATTAGCCACAACTGTTCCTATCAATAATGCCTGCGGTTGATAGTCACAAGCGAGGAGTAATGATCTCAATGTGCTATAACCCGTACCGTATAAACGTTTATTTTGATGCTCCTTACCGGTTATTTTCTGGAAGCTAATTCCTTTTCCTCCACGATTGTCGCTTTGATAAAGTTCGCAGTGCTGGCGATTAGCTGTGCACGAGACGTTTTTTACAGCGGCCCGACCTTTCTCATATTACGGCAGATGCCATATTGTATGCACTTGGGTCAGAAGTTCATTACCGAGAAGTGTGCAAGCTCCATATACTGCATTCACGCGGCATTGTACACTCGTCTATACGGTTTCAATATGTTGTCACGTGACTTGAAAACAAAACCAGCGCCGTCTATCGGTCTGAATCTTCGAATCCCAAACCGAGGCGAAATACGCTCGGTGCATGACGGGTAAATGTCAAAGGAGCATGTGTAAAATTGTGACTCACGGTTGATATGCCCAGATAGATTAAAACATTTATATTCAAACTATAGTATTTTTCTTATAATTAGTGGCGAGTTTGAGGGCTTCTGTAAAACCAGCCGTATGGTTAAAATCAATTTCCTTTTTTAGAACGTATATAACAAAGTTATATCTATAGAATGTCATACCACTCTCCGTGATAACTGCTACAAAACTTGAGTTTTAGAGCTTTTTTGTATTACCCGGGTTAAATGCCATAAGGGTTGTTCACGTGAATCTTCACCAATACATGGTATGTCGTCATAATCTATTCCTTTTTCTCTGGCCAAAGGGCAATAGGCGGGGTGAGCTATTCAGTTCTATATATGGGAAAGTGTCCTCAATCGATGTTACCTTCACAAGGACAGGGGCAATGCCTCCATGAGTGACTGCATGAATTAAAATGACAACTTCACACGATCTTTATTTCAATGGCGGTGTAATCTATGGATGGCCGTATGACCTATATTTACATTTTTATAGCAAATATCCCATTATTGATCCAGTCGATTAGAGTCGGACATCATCAACGGTATTGTAAGTGTATAGTTTTAATTTGATTGCTCTCTCGTTAATTACATTTGTAAACCTACGATGCAGAAAGTTGATAGGTACAAATAACACGACGTCCTGGTGTATGAAAGCGACGTCGTCGTCCTATCACTCAACATTGTCAAAGGCGACACGCGACGCGAAAGGGCGACATCGTGTTTTGGAAGACGACGTCACCCTTTGCGTTGTCGCTCACGCTTTTGATGAGGTAATGCGGGGCACACTTTTGGTCCAACTCGATCACCATACTATTGAGGTGATACGGTTATGCTGTGTCTGAGAGGCGTCCAAATCTTTGAGGTGTCGAGGACATTTGCATAACATAGCGGCTGTACTGGTCCACCAGTATTCTCGAATATTTCGTTCTTTGTCAACGACAATAGTTTAATCTCATGTCTTCATAACCAAACGACAAACAGAGCAACCCTTGAATGACATCTCGCCCCGCCTATTGCCCTTTGGCCAGAGAAAAAGGAATAGATTATGAAGACATACCATGTATTGGTGAAGATTCACGTGAACAACCCTTATGGCATTTAACCCGGGTAGTACAAAAAAGCTCTAAAACTCAAGTTTTTTAGCAGTTATCACGGAGAGTGGTATGACATTCTATAGATATAACTTTGTTATATACGTTCTAAAAAAGGAAATTGATTTTAACCATACGGCTGATTTTACAGAAGCCTTCAAACCCGCAACTAATTATCAGAAAAATACTATAGTATCAGTCTTTCCCAGTGGGGTAAAACATCATTTCATGGTATATTATGCATAAACTAAATGTCAGAATGGTATCCCGGTTACGGATTTCAGATATGAAATTTAAATGCATAATCAAATTATTCCAGGTTTCCGCGTATGGTATAGGTTATCCTTTTTTAACTAACCCTGCCTTCAGCCAAGATGTCGAGCAAACAGAGCAACAAGCAAACGAAAGAAACACAGTGCAATTTAATCTTAGCAAGTCGACCGAAGTTAATCAGTAAGGGGGTGAATGTCAAAGCTTCCAGCAGGTCTTTTGGAACACAGTGTAGGCCGGTTAGGCAAGACAAGGGCACGCAATTTGGGGCGGAAGTTCGGCCAGCTATTCCACTTTCAGTTTCACATCCCTCGCTCCGGGTTGTACTGTCACAACAACACAAGGCTGTTCGAGACGCAACAACCCAGTGTTGTATTCTCCGAATGTCAGCGTCGTCGGTGGAGCACAGATATAGGTCCGTCGGTGTTCAAGCCAGAGGTGATTTCATTTGGGAAGGACTTGACCAAGAACTTCCAAATTTATATTGTAAATGTGAAAGTTGAGACCTGATATAAAAACTAGTTTGTTTCCATCACCAGGTTGAAGATCCAGCTCGAGTGAGCTATAAATTCAATCAAGCTATTTAGCAACGACGGAAAATGTGATATTTTTAATTATCTCATGAAGTTATTGATGACAAGAAGAGCTGCAAAGGTATTTTGATGTAAATCTCTTTTGAAGATTTTATCTCAAAGTGAGATTGTGTACCAAGTATTAGCCTCCCCATTGTTTTAATGGTCTGTAATGTTGATGGGTTGATGTCATTCCTCTGAAATAACCAAGTTGCGATGATAATTTATGGTAATCAGAACTAAGATAATTCGCATGAATTCTAGTTCACAACTTATCAGAATTGGTTTGTCAATTATGGCCTATTCTTTTCTCCAGGCGATACAGCTGATACAGGTTCACAGTGTCCTAATATGTCTGAGATGTCTGGGCATACATGTTTGGACCTGGCAATGGAGATCTTGAAAAACACAGAGTTTGAGAATTTCTGACATGAGGTAAACATATTGTATTCAATTTATTAAGGATATGATGGATATGACTAAAACACTGACCATTCATGTACCATGGAAATGAATTGTCTTCCCCCATCCCATGATGTAACGTTTGCTGGAACAGCCCTGAGATGATTCTTTAAATTCTGAGGGTATTGGTAACCAAGTATAGGCTCCTGATCTTGCACTGACTTATATTATACTGTCTTGAGGTCATTCCAACACTTTGACTCTAGTCTTGTATAGGTCAACTGCTCCATCTTTACCCAACTTGGCCACCATCATAACTTGGAGTTACTTCCCTTGCCTCATGGCAGAAAAGTGATGTAGATCCACAGTTGTTGGGTCAGGGAATTTACTCATTTCTGCTGATTATTCAGATTGTAAAGCTAATCAATATTACATAATATAAACTCATTTTGCCCATTTCGATGATTTTCCTTTATTGTTAACATCAGTATATGCTTTTCAGGTCCATATAGATGCTTAGCATCTTGCAGATGTGCACTGTCAGGTTTCTTGTCCTGTTCAATTATTCACCCTAGTGTTATGGTCCTTAATGCTCAAGATGAATATCATGCTTGTCCAGTCCATATCTTGGTTACTATTTTATCGACAACTTAAAAACTTACATGAAAGATTCATAGTATCAGATGTGAGGAGTCAGATTTCTATCAGTGATTTTTCAGTTATGGCCCTTTAGCTTCTACATTATTATATGCTATTGCTTTTGTGTACAGGCTATATCTCTCTCCAATTAATTGACAAAGATTTTTGAAATTTTTATATGCTTAACAGGCCTATCATGTAACTTTCTGACCACTTGTCGAAGTGTTCTACTTCCCTGTTGAATGATTACCATAAACTAGATTGGAAATGAAACCGAATTGTGTTTACAATCCCCCCCCCCTGCCCCTTCCAATTTTTACCCCTCTGCCAATTTTGTCCCAGGGTTATTGTCATCGTCATGTATGTCCGTCAATCTGTAACCACATTATCTGCAAAACTGTGTTAGAAACAGCCACAAAATTTTGAAAACTTTACCCATCTCTGTAGTCTAGATGCTCCTAGAAGATGAGTTTCATCAACCCATATTTTACACCATTATGACCATTTTCATATGTTCGCAGTACCTGATTTTATTATTTGTTCTGGTCATTTATCACATTATCTGCAAAACTGTGTTTGGTACTACCCCCAAATTTCATTAACTTATTTACCTACATGTACCTGTAGTGTAGATCTGATGCCTATTGAAAACGAGTCGCCTGCCTCTTTTCAGATAGGTATCTAATTTTATTATATATTCTTGTCTTTTACCACACTTTCTGCAGAACTGTTTGACACAGCCACCAAATGTTGCAGACACTATCGAAAATTCATCCCATCGACCCACATTTTACAGTTATATCCCTATCTGTGCATAATCTGTAGTACATGTACCTGATTACATTTTGTTTTCTTGTTTAATAAACCATCTCAATCAGTTGGGGAAAGTCGAGAAGTTTGGATGTGATCAACCTCCTGTTCTTCTGTCCTATTATTTCCTTGAACTCATTTTCTGTTTTATTTGGAATAGATTAAGACTGGACCTGTTCAGGTGATATCAAGGGAAGATCTGCTTGGAGCATATGGTTATGGCATTGAACCTATCAAGATTACAATGGATTGCTCAGGATCATGCTGTGTGCATCAACTATTTCTTCTGGTTGAGGAGTTTGATGTGTGCCATGGTAAAGAGTTTGATATCCAAAAATTCACTGAAATCCTTAGATCACTCTGCTCCCCAAGGTTAATTCTATGTCCAGGAATGAATCCAAGCTATGTCGATGTTACCACATCCCGGCAGGTAACGTCCATGTCTCAGCCTTTCATGAGATATCAGTCCAAGAAGTGTAAAATGTGGTACGAACGCAGTCTTGGTTCAACACCAAACCAATGTGCACACACTGTAAGTATGCTTGTGCATACATAAGACAGGCCAGGAAAAGAAAAATACTGGAAACACCAACAAGAAAATACCGACGAACACAAATAAGTAGTAATTGTGGTTTGAACAAGCTTACCCCCGAAAGTAAATCATTCCGACTACAACGCTTGAGAAACTCTAGACATCAAGCAAAGAGGAAAGTTAGAAGATTAGAGAAATTAATGAAAGAAAAAGATATAACATTATCTGTTGGACAGTCAAATGAATTGTCTCAGATCGTAAATAAAATCAATAAAAACTTCAAAGATGATTTGGATGAACTGATCAATAGCACGACCACCAGTGTGGACAATCAGAAATTATTACGCCCGAGATGGGAAGTAGATTCAGCCAGACGCCAAGTAGTTGACACAGAGACTTTTTTTAAGGACCAAGCTCAAAATAAAACCGGAGACCGGAAGAACAAGTGGTCCTCTGTTACATACAGAATGGCATTGGCAATATACTGTAGAAGTCCTTCAGCATACAACACCCTGAAAACTTTCACATACTGCAGCGGCCAAGTATTCGTTCTTTGCAGACCAGAACCTCAGAGTTTTTAGACAATCCTCGTATTAATCATGAATATTTACAAAAACAGTCGCCTGAGTACAAGAGAATGAAGGAAGAAAAGGCAAAGATTGGTGAGAAAGTGCCTTTCGGTGAAGGTGTTCTGGTTTTTGA
This sequence comes from Hanleya hanleyi, assembly GCA_036873755.1. NCBI lineage: Eukaryota > Metazoa > Mollusca > Polyplacophora > Lepidopleurida > Hanleyidae > Hanleya > Hanleya hanleyi. The sequence continues at coordinate 6,036 of JAVTVY010055979.1, read as the reverse complement.
TGAGGTCAAAGTGATAGACAGAATAATGTGGAAGAGTAAGAACCATGAATTTTTTGGGTTGACTATGACTCCTGAAGATTTTCCTTATTTGAAGGACATTTTTAGCGAGAGCAAAGGTACTGATTAAACTCCAAAACCAGCTCAATACATGGTCCAGTTTTTGTTGCGAGACCTAGCGTGTAACTTTGACGTCATGGGACCTTATTTCTCCTGTCAGGATTCACCTGAACATAAATTTATGCTAGGATGTGTTCTAGAAACCATCAGAGTATTCCAAGCCTATGGTTTTTCTGTTAAATGTTTGGTTTGTGATGGAGCAAGTGAGAACCTCGCTTTGTTTAAGACAACCCTAGGTCATACCGGTGTATTCAGTTATAAAACAAATGATGATGGAACAAGGGATGTCACGATCAATCCTTCTTTTGAGAACCCCTTCTTGTATGGTTCAAAATGCCACTGGATTATATGTCCTTCCCACCAACTGAAGAACATGATAAATGCCCTATTTTCGTCTCGTGAAGTGGGACCGAAGATGTTTTTGGGTGGAAGCAGATAAAGGATATGAAAAGCAGGAAGGATAATCGCTACAAACAGGGCCAGATGCGATTTGTTCCTGGTCTGTTGGAATCATATATTGTTAGAGATTCCTGGACAAAACTCAATGTCAAACCCGCAAAAATAATGCAACAAGAGGCTGTTCTAGCAGAACTGTATGATTATAGTGTGTCAGGAGCCCCAGATGCAGGTTCCACATTGAACACTTACCATTTTCTCCGTGCTTGCAACCAACTATTTGAAAATGGTTTCTTATCAAAGGTTAAGGTTGATTCTCTCAATAGCAATGTGTTAGAATCTATTCGGAGTGGGTATAATCATTTTGAAGATTGGATAAAGGAGGTCATATTAGCTATACACACCTTAAGCTTGAATCAAGCATTGTAAAGTGCATACATAGTTTGAAATAGATGTATTAAGGCAGTGCGACGTCACTGCACCTAACTATGATTGCACCAGACCACCATAGAATACATGTACCATGTTTTATTTGCAGTTTACTCTGTGTAAAAAATCATAAAAAATTACAATAAATATTTTCAAACACTGTCTTTCATTTGAGGGAAACTGTACTTGAGGGTTTACGATCACTTTAATTATCAGGTCACAGTTAAGTGACATGATGGAGAATGACTACGGTAATTCCTCTAAGAATAACCTGTTAGTTTGCAAGTGCCCTAGATCCCAAGGTAACAATGAATATTCATATCTGTATTGGGTTCATAGGATGTTGAATGAATCAGAAGCCATTGGCTGATTGAATTGCACAGAATTATCTGGGCATTGGGCAGACAAACTTAACTGCTGGATTTCTGATACAATAGATTTGCCTCAATAACAGAGGCATCGACACGTGAATTTGTTGTTCCAAGTTTTTACTCTCGTTCCTATGTCTACCAAATAGGAAATATTTTGAATCAATCGTATTAACTGGACTATTCTCGACCTGAAATTGTCAAGTATTATCATCAATGCAAGCATAATGGTCCTTTCTTCGGTGTAATAATTTGACACTATGAACGAAAAAATACATGCCAGGAGACCTGTGTCGATGCACCTGCCATAGCTGTCAGGGGGCAAATCTAGTGTCTGGGGATTGACTTCAATTCCTTCAATTGAGAATCTACATTAGTTTCCTTTCAATCATTCATACCGGAGAAATGAAATAAAGAATAAAACTTTATGTAATGAAAGAAATCCTTGGTTGCCTTTATTTATCATTCTTTTAATGTGTATGCGTTCAGGACACACCAAATGCATTTGGTGTGAACTCTACTTGCAGCTGAGCACAATTTGTGTATGGGTTCTCCATTCAGAAGCAGTTGTCTGTGCTAAAGGATAAGTTACTTTTACATATAAAATACTCCCTGTGTATGATGGTATTAAATGGACCTGATCCTTATTTTTGACTCAAAACCTGCCAAATTGATCGAAATGTGCTTTTTCTTACAACTGAAAATCCAATACGGTACCAACATAGGCTCGGAAGTACATGTACATGTTGATCGGACAATGTTCAATTTTTATACAACTGATCAGCACAAGTTTTTTAGGCTGATATTTCATTATGCGAGTGCCTATGCATGCTATAAAAGGAATTTGTCATGTGCATACAGAGAATTAGGATTTAATGCGCGGATATTTCAGCTATATAGCGATGATCAAACAAAATTCTTACTTTGGTAAGGAAGTCACACAAAACAAGTGCCAATAATCCAACAATCTAAAGCAACAAACATATTTAAATTTGTACATACATTAAAATTTATACAACAACCCGATTTCTCTCAAATAACCTAAAATTGGATCTGCTTTTACTCGACTAAAAAGATCTTCCAAAGTAGCTGCTCGACAAAAGGAATCTCTTACATTAGAATCTTAAAATCTATAGTCAGACAAGATTTGTTTCACTCTGAGATTCCTGGAAATACATCTTGGGCAGTGACCAATGCACATAGCGTTCAAATGAGTCCTCGTTAATACACTTGTCTCTCATTATAATGCTTAACTTGGAGGACAAATTTAGGGGAGTCCTCGTAACCGCTACATAACATATCAGATTTATACATTGGGGGACATGTAAAGTGTCCGTGCTATACTGATCCATTAAATGAACTATGTTGCAGCGAGGAAAGAGTACCGGTACTTCGAGCAAAACATAATACTCTATTTACTTCGATATGGTGTACTCCACATCAATATAACCATCACTTCTGATAAGTTTTTATCAAGGTAAGGACCAGGCAGATGAACACTGATTACTTTAGTAAATTCCCCCCCCCCCCCCGCCAACACTTCTGATAAGTTTTTATAGGAGTAAGGCCTAGGCAGACGAATATTGACTTGGTCCCTCCCCCCCAATACTTCTGATATGTTTTCATCACAGTAAGGACCAAACAGACAAATATTGATGACGTTGGTCACCCCCTTCCCACCCCCCCCATGACTTCGGTCAACTCCCTCCCCCAACCACCACTCACTGATAACTTTTTATCACAGTAAGGACCAGACAGACCAATATGTTGATGACAACTCCTCACCTCCCCCCCCCCTTCCACCACCCCTTTTGATATGTTTTTATCACAGCGAGGACCATGATGCAGACAAATATTGATGACTTTGGTCAACTTCCCCCCCCCCCCAACCCCCCTCCCTAAACACCCCTCACCTCTGATAAGTTTTTATCACAGTAAGGTCCAGCCAGACAAATATTGATGACTTTGGTACTCCCCCCCCCCCCATGAATTCGGTCAACTCCCTCCCCCAACCACCATTTACATCTGACAACTTTTTATCACAGTAAGGACCCCCCCACAACACCACTACTCACTTCTGAGAAGTTTTTAACAAAGTCAGGACCAGGCAGAGGAATATTGACGAGTTTGGTCAACACTTCCCCCACCCCACCCCAATTAGACAGTTCGCATAATAACACCAAATAATTATTCGACGTATTCTGACAACAATTTTGTCCGTATTCTCTCTCTTTTTGGTCTAGAGTTTCGAACAACAGGTGTACATGTACTGCTTTTGCTGTGGTGGGTTTCATCTGATGATTCTACAGGTCTCGCCAGATTAATATGAACATTTGGTTCCATCTGCATTGGACGATTCGACCGTCTCACCTTGGAAATTCTGGCATCTACTGGCTGCTTTCCCCTTCCTTGCCTGCTGTGTCTAATGTTTTGACAGTCCGTTTACCCTGGGGCGGTTCATCTTTCTTCACTGTTGACCGCTTTTGTTTCCGTTTACCCTTTGCCGCTGCAGTGAGAGCAAATAACTTGTCACGAAGTGTCTGGCCACCTTTGGTTAAGCGTTTCCCAACCTTCTTGGCCTGCATTTGTGCATGTGCTGAAATGAACTCCGCCAGTCTGGCATGTGCAAGTTTCCTGACCCACTCATCGAAAAACATTTTTTGCTGCTCTGAAGGGACATTAGGTATAATAACATTGCTGGCCCGTTTGAAGGACTCCCAAATGAACACTGTATTCCGTACTTCTGCCATACAAACCTGGAAAACATAATAGATGTAGGAAGATCAGGAGCATTGTAAAACTTCACTTTCTGTGCGCAAATAGATCAGATTTTAATACGGGATTGGGGAGATATCCTGTTTTTCTGTTATAAAGCTGCCCAAACAGCCATTAAAATGGTGATGGCCCATTACCTTTTATTTGGTGATACATGCCTGTTCACCCCTCTTCAAAGGGGACTGTATCATTGTATCACCTTTTTCAGAATCACCCTATAGAGGTAGATGACCTGAAAATTGTTCCCATTTCCCACCACTATCAAAAGGTGATGGTCATCAATAATTAAAGGTGATGATGGAATAAGGTAAATGGCTCTGAACTAAGCAAATTTTTGGGGGAAAAGCCAAGCTTTAAATCTAAACTACTGTGTACAAACAGTGAGGCTGAATAAAGTTCAAATGTATATATTTTGAGACCCCAACCCCCTTACAACAAGGCGTAGATCGTGGTGAGGAACAAGCTCTTGAAATATTGGCCAAGTTTTTATGTGTTCAGCTGTTTCATCAGTTCACCAGTCTGCCATGCTGCCTCTTATTCAATTTAAATGTACCTGTCGTTTCCCCACTCTACAATCTACAAGTTTTTTTCAAACAGTTTGATAGCTGTGATGAGCTGATGTCTTCAAATATCAATGGCCAAATAAATTTCCACTCTTTTACCACCATCATCTTCATACAGGTAGCGTGATCAGCATGTTTCAGTGTACCGATCACACGACCTGTAAGATGGCGATACCAATGAAAATTCTGTCAGCCGTTGCTGTTTGAGGACTGATTGCAGACATATCAGCTCCTCACGGCCATCAAACTCGATAAAAATAGGGGACAGAGAGGGGGGAGGGGTTGTTTTATTGTCTGATAGAGCTGTATGGCCCATAGAGCTTAGTGACCCCAAACTGTAAATTAAATAAGAGGGAGCATGGCGTAGTGATGGAACAAATGACGACCTGATAGCTTGGCTATTGGAATATTAAAAAAAACAAACGAATTTGTGTTAGATAATTTAATTGTGCATAGTGCTTGCTGGAAACATCCTTGCTTTGACTTCAGAGCAGGGGCGCGCTCAACTGAAACGTGCCATGCCATTTGTGCCAAATAAATATGTGAATAATCATAGCACAGAAATCGACATGGACAAAGTCCTCATCCTGAAGGTGAAACGAGAACTTTGCACCTACAGAAGTATTGAACATGGAATATTGAGTGTCCGTGTGCCCCTTTTCTAACTGGTCAAAGCAGGGATGTTCGTCAGACTCTCAGTTTACCTTCAACATTCCTCTTCCAAATCGCTTATAACTCTCTTCAGTTGCATATTTCATGACAATATTATTGACATTCCGAAGGAAAAGCAGTAGGCTCATTTTCGGTATAAACAGGCCTCCTCGATCTCGGATTCGGATACCCACAGGTAAATTACTTCTTGACTTCTCCGTCTGGGACATTCTCAATGAGAATGTCATGTCGTATACATCTGCTGAGCCCTGTTTCGCTGCTCTGCTGTTAACGATTTGTTCACTTTTCTCCGTTTACTGACCTTCCATATTTCCCCTAGACACCCCCCACCAAGTGATAACAATCCTCGTGTTGTTTCTGGTGTAATGCTGTTCGTGGAAGTCGCGCTAGGGTTTGTCTGTCCACTGGAGCTGGCGCTGGCATTGAATTTGATAAAGCCGTAATAGATGGGTTGGACTAGGTAATATTCTCACGTTTACATTTTGGGTTTTTGTGCGTTTCAGACGTTTTCAAAAACAGATAATTTCAAACCGCATTCATTCTCATTCACCAAACGCTATATAAACGATCTTCTTGCTGTGGATAATCGCTATATAAATGGCGCATTGAAGGATATATATTCACTCTCACTGGATTTGAAGTAAACTATAGATAGCATGAACGGCACAACTTATTCAGACCTATATTTCTATAAAAATGAAGCGGACCTTCTCTCT
>JAVTVY010055977.1:0-28698 GCA_036873755.1 Hanleya hanleyi | reverse complement strand
AGCTTACCCAGGAACTGTGACTATGTATCATGGGGATTATATACCTCGCGACTCTCGAATATAGAGAATACCCGTGATAAATGAGCTTACCCAGGAACTGTGACTATGTATCATGGGGATTATATACCTCGCGACTCTCGAATATAGAGAATACCCGTGATAAATGAGCTTACCCAGGAACTGTGACTATGTATCATGGGGATTATATACCTCGCGACTCTCGAATATAGAGAATACCCGTGATAAATGAGCTTACCCAGGGGGTGTGACTATGTATCATGGGGATTATATACCTCATTATACTCTCGAATATAGAGAATATTCACGATAAATGAGCTTATACCCAGGAGTTGCGACCATGTATCATGGGGATTTATTAAAAACCTCGCTACTCTCGTCCAGATATATAGAGAATATCCGTGATATATGACCTTATCCAGGAACTGTGACCATTTATCATGGGGATTATCGACGTAGCTACTCTCGTCCAGATATATAGAGAATACCCGTGATATATGACCTTATCCAGGAACTGTGACCATTTATCATGGGGATTATCGACGTAGCTACTCTCGTCCAGATATATAGAGAATACCCGTGATATATGACCTTATCCAGGAACTGTGACCATTTATCATGGGGATTATCGACGTAGCTACTCTCGTTCAGATATATAGAGAATACCCGTGATATATGACCTTATCCAGGAACTGTGACCATTTATCATGGGGATTATCGACGTAGCTACTCTCGTTCAGATATATAGAGAATACCCGTGATATATGACCTTATCCAGGAACTGTGACCATTTATCATGGGGATTATCGACGTAGCTACTCTCGTCCAGATATATAGAGAATACCCGTGATATATGACCTTATCCAGGAACTGTGACCATTTATCATGGGGATTATCGACGTAGCTACTCTCGTTCAGATATATAGACAAGGGCGGATCTACTAGGGGTCAGGGGAGAGCGGAGGGATCCGCGAACCCTGGGATTCCACGTAGAAATAATGCCTTAAAATGATATGTAAAATAAAGGAATGCGAATTATGTAATTAGAGTATCAATATGTGTATTAAACAGACCATCATCTAGTCATGTGGTCTGTGAGCGTACTATTTAAGTTGTAGTTTTAATGTTTATCTAAAATCAGACATTGTCGCCGCGAGCTCACCATGTGTCGTACTGTGGTATAGTCCTGTTTTGTATCATGGTGTACCGTGTTAAACCAGAAAGTCAAATGGAGGCAGGCATAATGTGTGATATTTTTCAATATCGATGCGTGCTTGTGCGAAAGAAAAGTGAAAATAGGACCATAAATCTGAACATACATTCTGTTCAGATTTATTTCCGGGAAAACGCATAGAACGCATCTCGGGCGACCTGGGACTCTGGAGCTTTCGGGGCCCAGGCGGTCCCTGGACCCTCGCCTGTTGGGCTGTGTGGATTTCCTTATTTTAGCTTTGTGTAAATGAATGGTATCGGTACGCGTGCTGGTTTCTAATGTTCCAGGACGTAAAGGTCATCATTTTGTATGTGTTAAATGTAATTAGAAAGTCAAATGGATACAAGCATAAGGTGTGATTTTTTCAATATCGATGTGTGCTTATAAATGCGAAACAAACGTGAAAATCGAACCATAAATCTGCATACATTATGTTCAGATTGATATCCGGGAATACGCTTAGAACGCATCTCTGGCGATCTAGGACTCCGGAGCTTCCGGGGGCTAGGCGACACCTGGACTCTCATCAGTTGGCCTGTGATAGTCCCCCTTCAGCTAGGTTTGCTTCCTGGTTTATAATGGAACGAAGCATAGGCCTACTCGAAGGATCGCCACATTTGGTGTAGGGGAAGGGGGTGGTGAATTGAATGGATTAACTTAAGGATTGCCACATCTGGAATAGCTTATCTAATCTAAAGGATTGGCATATCTGGGGGGTGGGTGAAATTAAATAGCTTACCTGACGAATTGCCATAAAAGTGAATAGTTTACCTGAAGGATTGCCAGATTTGTGAGGTGAAAATGAAGAGCTTACCTGAAGAATTGCCACATCTGGGGGATAAAAGTGAATAATTTACCTGAAGGATTGCCAGATTTGTGAGGTGAAAGTGAAGAGCTTACCTGAAGGATTGCCACATCTGGGAGATGAAAGTAAATCCGAGAGGCAAGAACAAAAGGAGGATCGCAGACCATTTCCGATGGTAGAACCTTGCTGAACAGACGCCGAACTCTGGGGGACAACGGTGACTCCTGGCACGTTGTATCGGTCAACCTGTATTTTGGAGAACTACCTGCTATATCAGAAATCCTTAACCATCTGATGTGACAATCACATAGCAGAGATAAATTCTGTAAAGACACCATGTTCACTTTTGCCATATTACGGGAGAATGTTTCCGGAAGTGATTTCAAATATTCATTAGAATCCAGTGAAAGTAACCGCAATGAATCTGTAATATTCTTGAAGGCTTCCATCAGGCGATCTTCCAGGAAGTTAGACTCGAGGTGTAATTCCTCAAGCGATGGCAGATTATCAAAGCAACCGTCGGTGATGAATGAAATACGATTGTTATCTAGGAAGAGATTTTGGAGGAAAGGCATTCCTTGAAAGGTTCGTCTGTCTATAGATTCTAGTTCGTTATGATCTAATCTTAGAACCTCCAGTCGAAGCTCTTTGTGTCCCAGCGCCAATCCATTCAGGATTGCGATGTTGTTATAGGATAAGTCAAGATTGGTCAGGTTAGAGGTCAACATTGCTTCTGTCAAACTTAAATTAGTTGTCTCGATTAGAACATTAAAATCCCAACGGCTCAAGTTGTTTCCCACTAGTGACAAAAATTTCAGGTTTCTTATCCGGGCGATAGCATGGTCATTGATCTCGGATATGGTATTGAAGCTCAAGTCCAGACACTCTAATACCGAGACATCAGCAAAACTCTCTTTACAGAAATTGTCCAGGACATTTCCGCTCAGGTTTAGGGATATCAGATGATCGAGAGATTGGAACACGCCAGACGGTACCGACGATATTGAATTCTCTGACAAGTCCACATGGGTAACATTTCCAAGAATATTGTCCGGAATCGAAGACAGGGATCTGTTCCGGTACACGAAGGACACAGCCAAGTTGTCGTCTGTTGGGTAACAGTTTCTCATTGTTCCATGGTCTGAGTTGCAGTGACTGCTGGAGCAGATATATACAAGAATAGCAGCACAAATCTCGAATTCCTTGTAAGTGACTTTCTTGATATCCATGTTGGTAAAAAAATACTCACGTTGTGCCTAAATGCATGGATATATAAGACTTTTCGTCAGTTCTAATGTCATCGCAACCATTCAAATATGCCTGTACCGGGTACGTATCCAGAGACCAGAGATTCGTACTATTGATTTGAATGTACGAATTGTAACCTTCACTCCTTCATCCATGTGAATGTTAAGCGGTTATACAAGGTATGATAGCCACAGGCAAACCTTGGTCTATCATTTATAACGCATATTCCAGTGGCAAATCCCATAGAAATGGGATAAAAGTTTTCATTTCGACACCATACAACCTACCAGCTATTGATGACATACATACTAATCCAGACGATCTTTCAGGTGTTCTGATAAGGGCAAACAACCTTGAGTCTCTTGTTTATAAATGCTACGTACAAATGTCAGGCCTTTAAACCCCTCCGATACTTGTGGATATAAGTTTATGATATTCTGAAGGGCGCGTGCATTTATGGTTGGAGATGACGCCTTCCTGTGTATATGAATGGAAACACAGGCGGTAGAGGTATTATGGCAGGATACACGAAGGTAAATAACAATGCACTGTATATTTCATAATCGCATTGTTCGAATGGATATACATTGTACATTCGTGAGCGTACATCACAGATATATGCATTGGTGACATTACAGAGATATACATTCGTGACCGTACATCAGAGATATACATGTCATCCGTGACCGTACATCACAGAGACATGCATCAGTGACCGTGACCGTATGTATACATTCGTGACCTTACACCACAGAGATATATATTCTTGACCGTACATCACAGAGATATACATTCGTGACCGTACATCACAGATATACATTTTAGTGACCGTACATCACAGATATATACATTCATGGCCATACATCACAGAGATACATACGTGACTGCACAGGACAGAGTTATACATTCGTGACCGTACATCACAGATATACATTTTAGTGACCGTACATCACAGACATATACATTCATGGCCATACATCACAGAGATACATACGTGACTGCACAGGACAGAGATATACATTCGTGACCGTACACCCCAGAGATACACATTCGTGACCGAACATCACAGAGATACACATTCGTGACCGTACATCACAGAGATACACATTCGTGACCGTACATCACAGAGATACACATTCGTGGCCGTACACCACAGAGATATACATTCGTGACCGTACATCACAGAGATACACATTCGTGACCGTACATCACAGAGATACACATTCGTGGCCGTACACCACAGAGATATACATTTGTGACCGTACACCACAGAGATATACATTCGTGACCGTACACCACAGAGACATGCATTCGTGACCGTACATCACAGAGATACACATTCGTGACCGTACATCACAGAGATACACATTCGTGACCGAACATCACAGAGATATAAATTAGTGACCGAACATCACAGATATATACATTAGTGACCGTACATCACAGAAAAATACATTAGTGACTGTAAATCACAGAGATATACATTAGTGACCGTAACTCTCTAGGCAGATATTCTTTCTTGAAGTATTTACACAAACACACACACACCCACACACATACACACAATCTTAATAAATTAATATCCTAGCATTGCTCCCCAATCGTATATGTCGCTATGTACATATCCAAATGGGGGAGCAGATAGGATTTAATTTTAATTGGATTGATATACGATATAGAAACATACTCTGTGCCGATATAGAAGCATACATTCGTCTCACAAGAGTAACAGGTCACCTACGGAATATGTTGCATCCAAATTCTTTACAACGAAATTTATTCCGAACCGTCAAACAAATAAGAATACAAATATTCGGCACCTGGATCGTTAACAAATCTTACTTTATGTCCCACTTTTCTGTACCGGTGTATATATAATTATATATGTTTACATAGCTCGACGCTCTACGGACCAGGGCTATGAGAAATGGAACGTGATTCTCGACAAGGCATGATCTGCCTTCAACAGTTGTATTTTCATATAAGCATATATATGATATATATATATATAGGATATGTATAGGTTGGTTCATTCCGAATAGCGTCCACAGCCTAAGCTCGCGCACGAAATGGACCTTGATCTTACTAACCACTGCTTATCTGTGCGTTCGTCGAGAACTTCCTGCAGTCGACAGTCATGGGGACGGCCCAGTTTGGGTATTAGGCTGCAGTGACAACCAATGCTGTATTGCATTTACAATACTGGTTTAAGCGAAGACATTTTATTGGTTTTAAATATGTCCAAATCTACAATTTCCTTTTGGCTAACGGCAGGAGGTCAGAATTCAAAAAAACTATATTTAACCTCACCACCCCCGACATATGTGTATAAAGTGATACTTATAAAGAAAACTCTACACATAATGTAATACTGTGCTTTCAACATAGATGCCAATATGGAATCCTAGCAGTGCGTCTCGAGGTACTATGTCCTTCATTATAGTACAGGACAGTGCCGAGTACCCTCAAGCGACGCGCCCGTGAAAATTTTACGAGATAGTTAGAGGAATAATCGTGACATCGGACATCACATTCTGACCACTTTTCATAGTCAATAAAGATTGAGATGAGCGGATGTGAGTTTGAACGGCCTCGTTGAGTGACGTTCTGAACACACTTGAAAATGCCAAGCAGAGCTGCAAACTACAGATCAATGGGTTAAGTACGCTGCAAAGGCATGTGAATTTTTGCCGTAATTTTCGTCCACCAGTATCAGGAGGGCTGGCGAGCGTCAACTGATTGTCAAAAACATGCACAGAAAGACACGATTCATCAACGACATAATTCTAATTTGCTCTAATGTGGGAGATAATATAACAACTCGAGGATTCGCCATACAAAAGTTGTCTATCTACAGTTGGTCCTTGCAAGGATTCCAGAGTGGGGAATCGTCGAGGTAAAATGGTAATTGAGACACCGACGATGCAGAAACTGGTTAAAGACCTGTTGGAGACCAACTGGAAAGTGGACAGTCCCAAATGTAAAACCTGACGTTGGAACTGCTTTCGTCCCACCAAAACCCGAGGAATTTGTGGCGAGACAAATTGAATTATGCAGATAAGAACCCCGAGTATCCAAGCTACTCCTGCTTCCACCAAGGCATTCCTGGTGGACAACAAGTCTAGTCTTCTTCCTACCTCGATCGGAAACTGTGGTACCGGTAACGATGTTGAGAAGCATATATATATGGCACAGCAATCACTTGGACTGGTGCAGCTTCTTCGAGCCCTGGGGACATCTTCTTCGCACAAATGCGCTAGTTCTTTTGCTGCCATCTTTGCGGAGGCTTGCCCTACTACCTGCTAAAAGAAAACTGGATTTATTCCGAGTGGGCTGTGGTTTTGGCCTGCACCATTTCTTCGTTCAAGGTAGGCAGAATCACATTGAACAATTATGAAGAACATGACTGCTGCATTAAGGTCCTCTTCATCATATCTGCAAGCTGCAGATTTGATAGATAAACAATTCAATTTAATTCAATTTATTCATCAGTTCCAATTTATACATACATGGTCAATAATATATCTTGAAAACGATGATATCCGTAGCAGTATGTTGACAGGAAGATATATGATGTATAACTGGCGGGAATAAAACCCCAGGGGGTTTGTTCTATCCCAAAAGAAAATAATATAGTATTATAAAACCATCACTGAAGATTTAATATATTGTAATTCATCTCGTGTTAGAAAAACTTCAGTGTAGGTAATAAATTTTCTGAACCGGTGAATAACAAAAAAACTACCCATGGTCGGCCCTGCTTACAGAATGTGAAACTCAGCCCAGTACGAGATGTTTTTTCAACTGCGACTTATATAGAGAAATAGAATCTATTGTTTTGAGATGGGTGGGGAGTTTGTTCCACAGCCTCGGACCTTTAATTCTGGCAGTGAAGAATGAAAGATCAGAAGAATAAAAGGGTCGATACAGGTTGATTCTAGAATTTCTAATAGCATATCGATGCACATTGGATATACGTGTAAAGTAACTCTGGTGGTTAATGGGCAGAAGCGAGGGGTGATAACTGAACTTGTGGACGTATTGTAAAAGAAGGTAATTGTTGAGTTTTGGTAGTGTGAGAATATTCAGATTTTTAAACAGAGGGTCGGTGTGTTCATACCTTCCGGATAGAGATATTATTCGGATGGCACGTTTTTGGAGAGTTATCAATGGAGTAAGGTGAGTTATGTAGGTATTGCCCCAAACAATATTGCAATATGTCAAATAGGGACAAATGAGGGAGTACTACAATATGAGCAGTGTGACTAACGTCACAGGACCTACGAAGTACAGTAGGCATTAGGACTCGAACGCGAACTGAACTCTTGGAAATCCCCACCCCCACTTGAAATCCTGCCTATATTAAGATGGGCACCGCCCAAGTCAGAATCGCCAGTGATTTTCATTAAAAATCACCAGAAATTTTCATCAAAAGTAGGTCAGCTCAGAACTTGTTGGTAACAGTCTCCTATGCGCCTTCATTCCAAAAATAAATAACGATCGCCGATTTAATTTTACAATTTTTTAATTAAAGGAAACAGATTGAATAATATAGGTTCAGTAGATTTCAAGCTTTACGTGTGAAAATACATTTACATCTCAGTGTTTTCAGTGCCCTTGTCCAGGATCAAAACAACTTTTTGAATCACATTATTTTCCCAACAATACAACAAATTTTTATATATAGTACTATGGTAGAAAGGTAGCATTTATGTAGTTTACGGTAATTCAACTCAAGACCAACACCTTCTAGGCACAAGATAATAATGATTCTATGTCATTCTCCTGAGCATAACCGGTACAAAGACGAATAAATAGCGTCTCTACATCACGTTGTTATCTAGATATATGAGAACACATTTTGGGTATCGGCAATCTGATGAATGTACTATTCCGGTTTTCTTGTTTCACATTATATTCTATGACGGTTGATCGGTGATTTTCTTCATTGATAAACATTAAACCACCTCAGCTTCGTTGTGTGAATCGGAATTGCATTGCTGTGACACACCAACACACTCCGTGGCAGTGATTCTGTATCCCCTAATCAAGGAATCAAAATGGATCAAGATTTGAAATGACAAGAGAAATTTAGACATATTTTGTTTACACATGTAATTTTTTGTTCAAATTATATCCAAGTGTGATATATAGTCAATATTCAAGAGGTACAAAAAAATCCCAAAGTATGTCCTCATATTTTCACATCCATGCCAAGAAATACTGCATTGAAAAGGGTCCATCAAGCCCACCCTGTTTTATCGCTCTAATCAGCAAATGGCGGGGTCATATTTCTGCTGTCAAAATTGTATTTCCCTCCAAAGTCTTAACCCTTGAATCCAAGTCACACACTCTCTGATGCAAAGTAATGATTGTCCTAACTATCCGATTAGCACATTATGAACATGTCTTTGGTCATAGTGTACATATCATAACTCACATCAATGTTTTCTGCTATATTATTTCAATGATATGGTTTAACAATTTAAGTTATGCAAACAGCGCTGATTGTTTGAGGGTATATGCAGTAGGCCTATGCTGTCGGGCAATTGTGGAATTGTCCCAGATGCACGTTAAGATTAACCTCAGTAATAGGGCCATGTGGCATACAGTGGAATGTATTTTTAGCCGGACAGGACTCGGTGGTGGTAACTGATACTCATCAAACGGGATAAAACGCTGGAGCAAAACGGACCACAGTTTTCTTGGCATGATGATCAAAGTTACTTTATCTAGTTAAATTCTACCCAAAGAAAATAAATTAAGACCCTTTAAACAGCCGTCATGGCTTTGTTTCACCCTCAGTAAACTTTTATCATTGTTGCTCACACAGATTAATCTGAAGGATGATACCACATCTTTCTTTCTTCTGCTGGGTTATTGCACGAGGCTAATTGGTTGATGTAGGATACTTCACCATCAGTGGGTAATTTGACCTGAATTTGAAGCCTGATGTGGTCAATGATGAAATGTTTGGATGTGAAATAGGATACACGTTAAAGGCTACAGTTTACATATATCTATAACAATATACTGAAGTGTTAATTATAAATCTAATTTTAATCAGAATTATTTCAGATCAGAACTTGCTGGTAACAATGCCCTAGTGCACGTTCATGCCAAAAATAAAGGTTCTAATGTCAATGGTTCTCCTTATTTTGCCGACGAAAGGATTCGTATGGACTCACTGACTCATTACCGGACAATTTGCGATCTGTAGCCTACTTCGTAGGAATATGAATAATGTTTTTTTATTAACATGGTTTTTGATATGATTTATAACCCCTAAATTTCTTGATAGCTTCTTGGCGATTTCAGTTATATGTGTCAGCCAATTCAGTTTATTATTGAAATAAACTCCCAGGAATTTAAAATTTTCCACATGTTCTATTGATTGTCCATTAATAGACAATGTTGGAGCTTCAATGTTTGATCGTTTGTTTGGTTTTATGAACATAAATTTCGTCTTAGCTATATTAAGAGACAATTTGTTGCAGGAGAACCAAGTATGTAGTTTCTCCAGTTCGAGTGATATACCTGTAATGAGGTTAGCATAATCGTCGTCTGAGAGAAAGACACTAGTATCATCAGCAAAGAGTAGAATGTCAAGTATGTGAGAAACATTACTAATATCATTTATATAAAGTAGAAACAGAATAGGACCTAATATTGAGCCTTGTGACACTCCACAGCTCATACAAGTCGACGACGACATTGTATCATTGAACTTGACACACTGGGATCTAGAAGATAAATAACTCTGGAACCATGTCTTTGTGATTCCTCCGAAACCATAATGATCCAGCTTATACAATAGTACTTCGTGATTAACAGTGTCGAAAGCTTTTGATCAATCTAAAAAGGTGACTATACTGTATTTGTGTGATTCCTTGGCAGCTACTAATTTCTCGTATAAGGATAGAGCAGCCAAAGCGGTGGAATGGTTTTGTCTGAAACCGAACTGGTTTAAATATAAGATATTCTGTTCGTTCAAAAATATATGCATTCTATTTGCCACTAGCTTCTCTAGCACTTTACTAAAACAGGTAAGTACTGATATTGGGCGATAATTTTCTAATAATTCTTTATCGCCAGATTTAAATATTGGCGTTACTATAGCAGTTTTCATGGAATTGGGTACTTGACCCTGTCGAAATGACATGTTAGCTAGATGACATAATGGCTCACATATGAGATTGGCAATTGTTTTGATTATAGAAGTTCGTATACCGTCAATACCAGCTGCGCCATTGTTAAAATCCGCTATAATACTGGTTACTTCTTCAGCTGTACAATCGTCCAGTGAAAAATTATTTTGGTAATTGGTAGTTAGAAATTCTCTGAAGTTCTTTGTTGTGTCAGGGATATTTGTTTCCAGGTTAGAAGCAATGGTACTGAAATAATTGTTGAAGCCGTTGGCAATATCAAGTGGGTCGGTTATCTCATGATCATTTATTTTGAATTTCTTAGGTAAACTCGTTGATTTTTTGCGATTCATTAGCTCATTTAGAATTTTCCAGGTGCCTTTGATACTGTTATTATGCTGATTGAATTTATTTTCATAATAATTCCGTTTGGCTAGTCTCAGGGTATGATTTAGTTTATTTCTGTAATCGCGATACTGTTTCGTAATGATTGGGTCTTTGCGTTCGATATGCTGTCTAAATAGTCTATTTTTTTCTCTTATTGATTTCAAAATTGCGGGACTAATCCATGGTTTAATAATCTGGTTTCTGTTTTGATTTATTGTTACTACTGGAAAACAGCTGTTGTAGGTTTCATTAAACTTAGCCGAGAAAGTATCGGTGGCTTTGTTTACGTCTTGTTCGTTAATGACGTCATTCCAATCGGTATTTTCCAACTTTTGTTTAAACATATCTTTTTGTTCCTTGGTTATTCTTCCAAATTTTATGCTACTGGATTGTTTCTGTTTTGAAAATTCGTTGTTGTTAATTTGAAAAATAGGGAAATGATCAGTGACGTCTGAGAGAAGTATTCCAGACATAAGACAGTCTTCATGGAAATTCAAGAAAATGTTATCAATTAGTGTAGCAGAATTGGATTTAACTCTAGTCGGTTTTGTTATTTTGGGGAGGAAATAATGCGATCTCATGATATCGAGGAAATTTTTAGATGGGCCATGACGCTCAGTTTTAAAAAGGTCTATTTTGAAGTCGCCCATGATTATGCAATTCTTTTTCTCTGATGATGATTTCCAACAGAGATGTCATACCATCATTGAATAATTCTACATTTTTTCCAGGTGGGCGATAAATAACACCGATTATGTAAGACATGGGACCTTCCTTCATTTCCACGAACAAGGATTCATATTCACCATCGTCTTCGCGGAAGGATAGGTCCTTTCTTACTAAACATTCAGAGAATTTCTCATCGATATATAAGACCAGTCCTCCGCCTTTTCTTTTGACTCTGGAAGAAGTAAAGGGCTGATACCCTGGAATATCAAACAATTTTTCAGTGGAGGGATCCAACCAGCTCTCAGAAATACCAATTACGGAGAAGTTGAATTTTAAGTTATTGGTTAAGCCAATGATTTCTGAAAAATGTTTCTTCAGGCGTCTAGCATTGAAGTGTATGACTGACATAGATTTTGTGTCGGAGATAGCGTTTGTATTAATTTGTGCATTAAATGAGTTTTCGATGTAATAATTAGACTGATGGCTATTAAGATCTCCCCAGTGAGATATTTCAGGAGAGCAGTCATCTGTTAAGTACGCTTCGGCTTCAACATTATTCAGATCTAAAGGATTGAACGCCAAATCTTGGAAGCCTTCTAGATATGAAATATCATCGCTAGATTCGTCGTTTAGACTGATATTAGTAACTACATCATCCTCCTTATGAAAAGGCATCTGTAGCAAATCGAGGTCGTCAGGCGGGTTTAAAATAGTGGTATTATCCATTTCTAAATATTTTAACAACACAGACTAGATATATCCTTATAAGATCCAAAGAGGCAAACTGGGGGTGATGAAATGTAAAGAAAAGAAATATTTTGCAGGAGCCGACCATGGAAGGTAAAACAATAGCATTACGACAGACATAGTCTGTATAAGTTGAAAAATATAACAACAAAAATAACATTCTCGAGTATGTACAGACTTGTGCGAAACAAGACGACGTTGGCGCTGATAACGGCTTAGACAGATCAGACGTGCTGGAGCGAATCTCAGAAAGCCAACCATCAAGAAGAAGTCCTAGTGCGATATTAAATGGTTCACACTGTTAGGACGGACGATGGATGAGCGGACAGATAAACAAGCGGTCCAGCACATCACGGGCAGCAAACAGAATCAAGTCCATGTTTGAGGCCATGGCTTGTTAATATTTGCAGCTATTCTTCGAGAGGAATGGCTGGCGTCAGTTGAGTTTCGAAAGACACGCCCAGGATGACAGGATGTTGCAAAGACCGTAGCTCCAATTTGTCCTCATGTGGGAGATAACCCTCCAGCTCGAGAATTAACCAGATACATGTAAAAGTTGTGTCTATCCAGATTTGGTCCCGGTGAAGATTCCGGAGTGATGAATCGTCGAGGTAAAAATGGTACTTCAGTGCACGACGATGCATGAATGCTGCCACTGCTTAAAGACACTGGTGAAGACGCACGGGAAAGGGGACAGTCCCAGTGGTAAAACCGAAGTTGGAACTACTTTCCTTTCACCAACATGTTTTTGCGGCGAGGCCAAACGGAATATACAGATAAGCATTCCGACGATCAAAGGAAGTCGGGGTCTCACCATGTAGAAGACATCTTCTCTTGATCTGGCGTACCACTTGGATAGATGCTGTTTGTTAGAGCCATTTCTATCTCGCCGCTAGTAGTAGAGGATTTTGCTCAGTTTCCGTTGCGCATGCGTATACGGTTTCAAATCCCGTTTCTCTTGCGCGACTTCCTGTGACGCGATTTCCGTTGATGATGTCACCTCAGATTACGTGACTTCGAGGCATGAGTTGTCCGATAAAGAAGTCTATCAGTTTGCACTAGCAAGAGCCAAAATGACAGTCTTGAACGATCGTCAAGGCAACACAACGGAGGTGGGCAATGATAGCATGCTATCCCTGAAGTATTATAAAATGAAACACGATATAATACCATGCCCTGCAGTGTTATAATACGGTATACACCGATAGCCTATACAAGGAAATAGCAAAACAGTAGTGGTAAAGTCAATCGGGGTGCATGTATCTGATACCTCTAGGCTGAATTATCCATCATACATATACAGTCCACATACCACGTTAAGATTGGTGTGTTTCTAAGGTAGGATAGCCTGTCCAATAGCTCGGGCCTTGCCCAATGTCTCCGCACTAATTGGTGCAGTGAGGGCGAGTCTGTCATGGGCGGACTTCGCTAGCAAACAGAAAGGGGCCGCTTTACCAAAAATGAGAGGGGTGAGAAAGAGACTCCTGGACCCAGGCGTGCGCCATAGGGTAGTGTAGATAGGAGAGTATGGATGCTCATGCGCAACCGAAAGTGGGACGGTTTAACGGGAACCAGAGGGGTGAGAGATATCGAGTTTCACCCAACGAGACTACAAGACTCAGACATATGCCTTAGTGTAGTGTAGATAGGGGAGTGTGGATGCGCATGCACAGCCGGAAGTTACATTTTACCGAAAATCAGGGGGGTAAAAGACATAGGAATTTCGTCCGGCGACTCCTGGACAAAGGCATTCGCCATCGTGTAGTGTAAGGGATGTAAGGATGGGCATGCGCAAGTGAACGTAGGAGCGCTTTGCTGAGAACGAGGAGATTGAGAAACATGGGGGTTTCACCCAATAAGACTTCCGGACCCAGGCATGCGCCATCGAGTAGTGTAGGTGGTAGAGTATGGATGTGCATGAACAAGCGGAAGTATAGATATTTACCGTGAACGAGAGGAGAGAGACACCTCGGGGTTTTTCACACGAGACGCCTGGAACCAGGCATGCACCAGAGGGTACTGTGGTAGGGATGCGCATGAACAACCGGAAGTTGGACGCTTACCGAGAACGAGAGGGGTGAGAAACATCGAAGTTTCACCCAATGAGTATCGAGTTTTTCGTGATTGGAGGTATCAATGTCGCTTCGCAAAATGGCAGGTTAGGGGTCGATGGCTCCATCTATGCACGAAGGGAAAGAACCCAGAAGTGTCAGAATCCGTTCCTCAGTGTAGTGGTCTTCTTTTGATTTCACAATGTTCTCATCTCTGTATTTGCGAAGGTAACTCTTGCCCTTAACTTTAATGACCTGCGCGTGCTTTTCTCGATGGAAGGCATACTTCAAAGCGCGTTGGTTTTTGGGGGTAAGGCAGCCCGAGCTCGGGATTCGTTACACTTAGTGACGTTGATGGGGCTCGCTGAATGCTGCAGTGATAGGCCCGATTGTAGCCTTCGACGAGCCGGAGGAGCGCATCGATGTATTTATGGTGGTGAAATATAAATGTGTAAATGTGGATCTGGAACATCTAATTGAAACTTTCGACGACAGAAACATTGGTCCCGTTGTAGGTGTGAAAGAAAAACACCTTGCGTGCTTCCGAAACTGTTGAAAGTGTTTGTTGATATATTCCGTCCCTTCGTCGGTTTGCAAATACAACGGTTTGTGTGAGGTCTTGAACATCTGCTTCAATGCATTGATGAGGTACTCCCCGATTTCGTCCGAATGGGTTCGACCTACGCATATTTCGACAGGATATCAATGCACGTCAGGATATATCAGTTGTCTTTATTGTGTTTGACGAAGTCAGTCAGTCGACCAAATCCGTTTGCCATGGGGCGTCTGTGCTGACAAGGATGACCCGATTGCGTGGAAAATGACAACAGGCAGCTTGATGTAATGTATAGGTGTCTTGAGTTTTCAACCCAGTTTGGACTTGTAATGTGGAGGGCGCTTACCCCAATACGTCGTCAGATTCTAGGGAATGTAATACAATTTCTCCAACACCTCCCAGCTCTTCATGATAAGGACTGATGAAGGATGAGAACAGGATGGACGATAAATGCACTGAAAACCCCATTTAGTCAAACCAATTAAGCAAAGTTGGGATCGCGTCCGACGTACACATCGTGACACCAGTGAATGATGTTGCCGTGAAGTCACCAGACAACACACGTTTGAATTTGTTTCAACCATCCCTGGACAGACGAGATGATGTCGCTCAGCTCTGTATCTTCATAGATGCGCAGAAAGAATGATTTGACTATCCCTCGTATTTATAGAGAGGAAAAGTCCGCGAATGGATGATTCTCGTCACGTAAAAGTTTACTTGGGTCGTCATCTGCACCTGCCCCTTGGAGTTGGGGCGTTCTTGGCGGACCCATTCCAAGGGATCCATGGTGTTCAGTGGGTCCAGGGCTATCTCCAGTGATTTGCGGCCCGTGATAATGAAGGACTGGGCATAACCTAGCGTAGCCGGATCTGTCCCATCTCTTTATTCCATAACAAATATCCGAAGGTGAGATTCAACTGGAAGGCAGTGGCTTGACCATTAAAAATGCTATCGGCGTAGATGGCGCAAGATAAATGATGTCGACTAACGAAAATTTTACCGGTCCAGCACAGGATGATGGTGGGTGAAAACAGCGACCGTAGGCGGGCCAAAGCCGTTGGAACATACTGCTCACGGGATCATGTTTCAGTAACGCCTACCTTGGCCATTCGTCAGGGTCAGTGGTGAAGCCCTCCTTTGTTGTTGGTCCTCGGGCGGTCCTGACGTAGTTTTCTGAGAACTTGTAATAAGTGAGTTCATTCAGAGAGCAGCTCTACAGATCAGTGCATCATTCGATAGTAACATGAAAACTAAACCCCACATTATCTGTGATAGAATGTATAAGGGTGTATGATAGGAAAATACAAGGCAGTGTGAAAGATCTTTGGCGTTACATTTCGTAACATGCGCCCAATTTCGTTTAACGCGGGACTAGGGTCATATGAACTCCATGTACTACTAAATCTTAATGACGTTGATATGAAAAGTCTCCACCAAAGTGTGACTGAGATACATCATAATCATTCTCTATATAACGACATTTGAAACAAGAGCAGTGAACTCACATATATCCTCCACGGATTTGCTGAGAAAATAATATTTAGCGTCAAGTAAATTCATTTCAGATAAATATTACAAAGCTCAATATGGAAAGAAAAATGTGAAGAGTGTGATGTACACGCTGCCAATTTGGATTTCGGCATAACGCTTTACTCTGTCATTCAAATAGACACAAAATAACCAAATATGATTAGCTGTACTTAAATGTTTGCTCCTTGTGCTAAACAGAAAAGCGAAGCTATCCCTGTCGAGCAGAAACATTCACGACTGATCACTTCAGACAATTCCACAGTAATGGCTTATCTGGACAAGCATTGGGGACCAGGTCATCAGCATTGTTGAATGTGAGCTGGAAGAATTACAAGTGGGCAGCCCACCGGAACTGTGTGCTGAAAGCCAAGCACATTCCAGAGAGAGTGAACGTACTGGCCGATGCCTTGTCATGTCCCGGATAGACAAAACCTTTCAGTCCGAGTGGTGGCCACATCACAAGGTGTTCGAATTAGTACCATTTGGGAGCATCCTCATATCAACCTATTCGCCACGCGTCACAGCCAGCAACGGCCATTCTTGGTGAGTCCAGTTCGAGCACTGACAGTATGCTTCATTGATGGACTGGTCGGGGGTAGGAGGGTATGCATTCCCTCCTTTTCCACGGACACCCAAGGTGCGTCAGAAGAGAGCCCAGCACCGATACATTGTATATCTGGGGACTCCAGACTGCTTCCGAGAATCCTTCATCTGCTGGCCGATACTCTCCGTCGTCTGCCGGTATGGTCACATCTTCTACAACTTGGCACAACACTGTATCATCAGAACATCGAGCGGTAGCACCTATACACGTCTGCAATTATGCAGCAATCCATACGACAAAAGGGTTTCACTACTCAAGACAGTATCAACTCTGCTCAGGGTTAATCGAGAGTCAACTAACAGACTCAACCAATCTAAATGGAGGTTCTTCGCAAACTGGTGTAGGAAACGTAAGGTGGGCTCAACATCTCCCTGTGTTCCCATAGAAGTAGACTTCTTGACCCACCTTTGCATCGAGCACAAGTTAAGGCCATCTGCCACAGAAGGATACAGATTGGCTTTATCATGAATTATCCAGTATTCTGAAGAAGGTTTCCTATCTTCAAGACAGCCTAACCACAAACATTCTGAAGTGGAATTTGATTGTAGTTTTAAGGCCCCTAAGAAGCCTCCGTTTGAATCCCTCTTATCGGCTTCTCTAAAGGCTTTGTCTTATAAGACTGTCTTTGTTGTCCTTTGTGCTGGAGACGAGTTTCAGAGCTACATGCTCTCAATCATTCTTCAGTCACTCATCGGACAGATTGGTCCAGTGTGGCCATGAGGCCAATTCCAGAATACAGTTCAATATGGGCCTTACGAGCCGATCTTCTACGGACATATTCAGTTAGAGGTCGGATAAAACTAAATGTTCTGTCTTTGCTGCCAGGGATATCCCATGATATTATAACTAAGAATACAGTAGCTTCTCAACTTAAACAGTCCATTAGATGGACAAACATTTTGTCTGGGCAGTTTTTGCTGTTGCCAAGCACAGTTACATCATGAAATTAGGGCGTTAGCTGCTTCTTGATCTGTTTGGTGAAACATTTCATTTCGACATTATGGTTTCCTGCTACTGGAAATTAGAGTCCACATTTTCAGTTTTCTATATAATGAACCTTGCCTTCATTGCGGATGGGGTGTCATTATGCACATGGGCCTGTACTAGCATATTGTGGTCCGACATTCAAGAAAGAGGGAGGGGGGCAGCTCTAATCCACATGGTCAAGTACCTTGCCACATGTTACTAACTCCCATATCAAGTATACTGTTTGACCATTGTCATTAGGTCCCTGGAGAAGTATATGTAGGAGTTATTATCCACTCTGTCGCATATGGTTTGAGGGATATCTTGAACCGGCTCACTGAGTCAGACTCTCCCAGTATCGCAGTGATGATCTCAGACATCGTTCATGTTCACTACCGCCTCTCTAGAGCTGGTCCTGGAATTTGTATGCTCCAGTATTCCGTCGGCTGCACATATAGACAGGTCCCAGCCAAGAAAAAACTAACATTTTTTTCCGGTCAAAGTTTTCTCAGTGGTTCCGTCATCCTTGACGTATGCCCTTTCAATTTAGCTGAGGGGCCACCCTGGATTTGGCCTCAAATCCAATATGGCGGTCAAAATCCAAAATGGCCGCCAATACTCCTAAAAGCTCACAATTTCCTGCTCGAAAATCAATTTTCTAACCACAATCTAGGTTTTTTTTCTAGCCCTACGTAGGGTATGAATAATTAGTTAATTTTGGACTGATTTGTAATTGATCAGAAAATTCAATATGGCCGCCAAAATCCAAAATGGCGGCCAATGTCCATTGAATCACACATTTTCCTGCCCTAATATGTAGAGATGGACCATCATGGTCCGAATGCGTTCTGTGGGGTTTCATCTTGTAGCTCTCGGGGTGTAGACCCAGATTTGAGGGATACCATGCCATCTGTGACGTCATCGGTGACGTCATCAGTACGAGTAGTAGTGAAAGCGGGCATTTTGGGGGTGCGTGGGGTGTGTTTGGGGTAAAGATGGACCATCCTTGGTCCGAATGTGTCGTGTGGGGTGTCATGTTGTAGCTCTCGGGGTGTAGAACACGACTTGAGGTTTTTCCATGTCATCTGTGACGTCATCAGTACGAGTAGTAGCGAAAGCGGGAATTTCGGAGGTGCAATGGAGTGCGTTTGGAGTAGATAACGGCCTTTTTTTCCATCCAGCTACCTGGTAGAGTTACCTTTGAGTGTGAGTGTATGCGCGCGTGTGTGTGAGTGAGTGAGTGGGTGAGTGAGTGAGTGAGTGAGGCGTGCACAACGCCCTTGAGACGTCCCCAACGCTCGTCTTAACGCATGGACGCACTAACGACGGCGAGTGAGTGAATGAGTGAGTGAGTGGGATCCGACTGGACTAATGTATCATCCGTTTTCATCATTTTGCGCATGCGCAGTCTGGCCGTAGTATGGAAAACAGGCATTTTGGGAATTCGTGGAGGTTTGTTGAGTGATTGAGGGACCATCCCTGGTCAAATGGAACGTGTGGGGTATCAGTGTGAAGTTCTCGTGGGTCAGACTGGCTTGTTTTCATTGGAAGTCGCGCCAATCTGCGCATGCGCAGTTGGAGTGTAGTAAGTAAAATGGTCATTTTGGGAGGTGCGTGGGGGTCTGTTGAGTGATGAGGGACCATTCTTGGTCCGAATGCCTCTTGTGAGGTGTCAAAGTGAAGCTTTCGTGGTGTAGATCATGACTTGAGGGGTGTCCCTGTCATCTGTGACGTCATCAGTAGAAGTAGTAGCCAAAGTGGGAATTTTGGGGGTGTGCAATAATGTGTTTGGGGTAGAGAGGGACCATGTTTGGTCCAAATGGCCCGGTTGGGGTGTCCTAGTGAAGCTTTCGTTGGGTAGAGTCAGACTGGCATGTTTATTATTGAAAGTCGCGCCAATCTGAACATGCGCAGTTGTTGTATAGTAAGTAAAGTGGCCATTCTGGAGGTGCGTGGGGATGTGTTTGAGCGATTGAGGGACCATTCTTGGTCCGAATGCGTCGTGTGAGGTGTCAAAGCAAAGCTTCCATGGTGCGGACCACGACTTGAGGGATATGCGGGTCATTCCTGATGTCCTCAGTAGGCGTTGTAGCCAAAATGGATATTTTTGGGGTGCGAAGGAAGGTGTTTGGGGTAGAAATGGGTCATCCGTGGTCCGAATGCATCGTGTGAGGTGTCATCTTGTAGCAACACCCACCAACGACAAGCTCAATACTTCAACGCCCTGGTGAATTAGCCCTGAAACCCGGCGCGCTTGTACGTAGCTCTATGGGTGTAGTCCGTGATAAGTACTATTCTGATTGGTTAGTCCAAAAGTAGAGCAACAAAAACAACAACAACATCAAAGATTACAGGTCAATCCTCGTATTATCTCCTCCATCACAGCACATACACGCTAAGGGAACCACTATGGGTGTATTTACAATTCACTTATGCTATTGTCCGTGTATTCGGAAGTTCATTGTTCTGATCTCAGAATGATGAGGGACACGAGTTAATCCCTATATGTACAGACACCACCACACACCAATATTACCACCGGGCGGACGCCCGTCAACGTCCGGACGCCCGTCAACGTCCGGACGCCCGTCAACGTCCGGTGATGGTGGTAGCTCCCATGTGGCAGAGCTCTTGGATCGGAGCTCTTGGAGCTTAAAACTTGTGGAGCTCAGAGCTCGGAAGTGACGTCATGGTGCACCCGCATCCTGGTGTACCCTATACCCTAATGGCTATAGGATACAGGGTGCACCACAGGTACACGCACATGCGTGCGATGACGTCACTTCCGAGCTCTGAGCTCCACAAGCTTTGAGCTCCAAGAGCTCCGATCCAAGAACTTTGCCACATGGGAGCTACCACCACCACCGGGCGTTGATGATCGTCAACGCCCGGTGGTGGTGGTGATGGTGGTGGTGTGTGGTAGTGTGTGGTGGTGGTAGAACTGGTGTGTGGTTGTGGTAATAGTGGTGTGTGGTGGTGTCTGTACTTATAGGGATTAACTCGTGTCCCTCATCATTCTGAGATCAGAACAATATCACTTCTGAATACACGGACAATAGCATAAGTGAATTGTAAACACACCCATAGCGGTTCCCTTAGCGCGGATGTGCTGGGATGGAGGGGATAATAAAAGGATTGACCTGTAATTTTTGATGTTGTTGTTGTTGTTGCTCTACTTTTGGACTAACCAATCAGAATAGTACTTATCACAGACTACACCCGTAGAGCTACGTATAGGCACACAGGGGTTCAGGGCTAATTCACCAGGGCGTTGAAGCATTGAGCTTGTCGTTGGTGGGTGGGGCTACAAGATGACACCTCACACGATGCATTCGGACCACGGATGGTCCATTTCTACCCTAAACACCTTCCTTCACACCCCAAAAATATCCACTTTGGCTACAACTCCTACTGAGGAAGTTAGCAATGACGTCACAGATGACCCGCATATCCCTCAAGTCGTGGTCCACACCATGAAAGCTTTGCTTTGACACCTCACTCGACGCCTTCGGACCAAGAATGGTCCCTAAATCGCTCCTACTGATCACGTCACAGATGACAGGGACACCGCTCAAGTCATGGTCTACACCACGAAAGCTTCACTTTAACACCTCACACGAGGCGTTCGGACCAAGAATGGTCCCTCATCACTCAACAGACCCCACACACCGCCCAAAATGACCACTTTACTTACTACACCCCAACTGCGCATGCGCAGATTGGCGCGACTTCCAATGAAAACAAGCCTGTCTGATCCACGAGAGCTTCACACTGATATCTCACATGGTCCATTTGACCAGGGATGGTCCCTCAATTACTCAACAAACCTCCACGAATCCCCAAAATGCCTGCTTTCTATACTACGGCCAGACTGCGCATGCGCAAAATGATGAAAACGGACGATACATTAGTCCAGTCGATTCCCACTCACTCACGCACTCGCTCACTCACCGTCGTTAGTGCGTCCATGCGTTAAGACAGGCGTTGAGGATGGCTCAAGGGCGTTGTGCGCGCCTCACTCACTCACTCATCCATTCACTCACTCACTCACACTCACTCACGCACTCACACACGCGCGCGCACACACTCACAGGTAACTCTGCCAGGTAGCTGGATGGGAAAAAAGACCATCATCTACTCCAAACGCACTCCATTGCACCTCCAAAACTCCCGCTTTCGCTACTACTCGTACTGATGACGTCACCGATGACGTCACACATGACATGGGAAAACTTCAGGTCGTGGTCTACACTCCGAGAGCTACAACATGACACCCCACACGACACATTCGGACCAAAGGATGGTCCATCTTTACCCCAAACACATCCCCACGCACCCCCAAAATGCCCGCTTTCGCTACTACTCGTACTGATGACGTCACCGGTGACGTCACGGATGACATGGATATCCCTCAAATCTGGGCCTACACCCCGAGAGCTACAAGATGACACCCCACAGGACGCATTCGGACCAAGGATGATCCATCTCTACATATTAGGGCAGGAAAACGTGTGATTCAATGGACATTGGCGGCCATATTGAATTTTCAGACCAATTACAAATCATTCCAAAATTAACTAATTGTTCATACCCTACGTAGGACTAGAAAAAAAAACCTAGTTTGTGGTTAGAAAATTGATTTTCGAGCAGGAAATTGTGAGCTTTTATGAGTAGTGGCGGCCATTTTGGATTTTGGCCGCCATATTGGATTTGATGCCAAATCCGGGGTGGCCCCTCAGCTAAATTGAAAGGGCATAAGTCAAGGATGACGGAACCACTGAGAAAAAATGTTAGTTCTGGCATAGTGTAACGAAACGTTACATTTTAAGAAATAATTGGGAAAAATGTAAAACAATTTTGGTAATTATGAATACCTGGTAATACAAACATTCCATTATACACTGAATTGTACCAGCCCACCTTCCTACACAGCTGTGCCTCGGCATACAATGGCAGGTTATGTAGTAAGAAACTCAACCTCCGAACAGTGCATGTCAGCTGAACGACTATTGTCTGGCTACAAGCCCTGCCCGCAATTGAAATATCGTTAACACGCTCTCAGTCTCTGCCAATACAAACCTTCTTCTATCACCGTAATAACCTCATTAATTCATTAATTCATAGATGTGCATCTATTCATTCTCCGAAAATGTGTTCATTAATATCCTACACTGGTTTCACTGTTAACGAGTTTATGTTATTGATTCTTGTTTGTGTTTCGCATGAATATAGTCCATGCATATGGACTGCCGAGTGAGAGAGAGAGAGAATTAAAGTTTAACGTCGCATTCAGCAATATTTCAACTATATAGCGACCTGCCGAGTGTGTCATGCAATGGATGGTATTACTGACGGTGTAAGGGTGAAGGCTTGTCAGGAGATCACATGTCAGCTGTATAGCATTGTCGCTGAACACAAATCAAAGTGCTGTATTCTAATTAATTGTTCTAGATATGCTAAAGGTGCATATTGTTATGACAGCCTTTCTGTCATTTCAGATTAGTAAGCAAATAAGGAGTGAGTGAGTGAGTGAATAGAATTTAATGTCGCTTAATTTCAACAATATTTCAGCTATATCACGACGAACCAACTAAGCACCACCCAGCCATTTGTGTTCCTGCTACTTCAAGTGAATAAAACAATGTACCTGCTGTTTGTCACTCACTAGCCCCTCCCACCTACATCACTGTACCGGTACTTTTTGGAAGGTCCCCTTTTCAAATCGAGAATTCACGAATAGAAACATCAGTTTTGCCAGTAGACTGTTTCATCCAGCTCCGGAGACCACATTTGACTGCAGTCAGGGATGTATTGCACCCCTGTTATGAGGATGTAAGAAACTGTGGGGTGTTTAATGACGGACCAGAGTGTCATGGGATTGTGCAGCCTCACTTTCGATCTGGATTTATCAAACTTCTGCATAGAATCTTACAAAGTAAGGGACTATGGCATAGCTGTAATGAAAGATTTGTATTATTAATAATTACAAAATTTGTTTCAGTTCTCCTATCTCGCATCATAACAGGAAAAGTTCCATCCAAACACAGACAACTAACTCTCTGATTATCATAATTCAAGATGACCGGTGCTAGAGACAGAGAAGAAGCATTCATACACCAAGAAAGAATACTCATACTTCATTCATGGGGATCTTAATAATTATCCATGTGCTAGCTCCTATGGACAGGCATTTTAGCGTACAAAATATTGGTTACATATAAAAATACAAGGCACGCACAGATTAAGTTTATGAATTGTATATTTCTCATAGAAATGTTGGTATTATACAGATGAATAGAAGAGATGAATACTGTGACCAATGATATAAATGACGGAGATAATAGGAGAGTATATTGATGTGATACACATGCATTATCAAGACCAGAGAAAAACAAACTAAAGATAAACATAGAATATGATAATGAAGTATAAATTATGGCTTAATTATATAATTATAATATAAAGTTGAGAAATTATAATGACATTTCATAATGCTGGACTGAAGGTAACATTTAAATGAATGGTTTCATGTACCCGGTATCCTTCTTCAAGAGAAACTACCTCACCATATATTTGAGTAGGTACCTGTAGGAGATATTCTCAGTGAGTAAACAAATACATTTGTCTAATTCTCCCAGCAGTGAAAACTTTGCACAACAGCAACATTTATAGTATTTTTATCTCTCGTTATAAGGAAAAGCTGTTCAAAATTCATGAAAATCATCAATACTTCACTGTTTTAGTTTACCCATGTATGTTTTTGGCCATTCTAAATTTCAATTCTAAATCTCCACAATAACATGGGATGTATTTGCAAGTTTCTAGGATTTTGAACAGATTTCCTAGAAATACAAGAATACAAATACTAAAAGTTTTGCACTGCTGTGAAATTAATGTGATGCTCATGTATAGGTGAAAACACTGCAGATAAGAATTATATTACCATACAAACTATCCTTTTTTTAAAATCATCTTTAATATTTTCACATTACTCTTTCTATAGTATAGCACACCGTATTGTAATGACTTCCTTAAAGCTGTGTTATGATTGTATTCCAGCTGGCTGATATTGCTGATAACCGGACCTTGTAGATTTTGAGTGAGTGAGTGAGTGAGTAGGATTTTACATCATTTGTCAACAATTTTTTCAGTCATATAACAATGGCAGCTACATGTGCCAGGACATGAGAGTGCCCCCGAGTTCCTATTATACTGAACACCTTCATGGGTGTCGTCAGAATCTTTTCCTTTATTTACTTATTAGAAACCCCAGTACTGTGCAGGCCAATATAGGAAAATAACATACGGCTGGGTTCTGTTCGCAACCATTGACTCCCATAGCGATGGCCTTGACCTTATGGATATTGTAAAAGCATGATCACATGAATCCAGTATCAGCAAACCAACTAGATTTCAAATGGCAGTATCATTTCAAGGATGTTAGTTGTAATACATTTCTCTGCAAATACAATTGTTTACCCTTCACAGAACGATTTTTCAAAGGAGAGTTTTCGGAATTGTTCAAACAAATATTTAATTTATAGGCAGAATTATATTACAAGCAGGTACCCATTCTACTGTGACATAACACCATATATTATATAATATATGTATAAATATTCTGACCACATATTTCACACCTCTACACCTTTTGTATTTGGCATCACTAAAATGCTGGCATGGTAGTAGACCTAACACAGAATCCTCCCAGCAACAGGGGATACAACTGCTGAGTGAAGTAAGATTCTAGAAGCATGTTAGCTTGACCACAAACTGTTCTCTGAAGTCTTAAACAATCCAACATTTGCTATCGTAACTGACTACAGAAGGTAGCTAAGCGATCCACAAAATATAATGTATTCCACCCATGTTTGAACTAGGGAGAACTGAAAGTGAAAATGAGTTAGAAACACCTTGGGAACCATATCACTACATGAAAGATAATTGAAATAAATAATAACATAAAACTGGAATTTCATTCCAACGATCCACGACTATCCCATTTCTCCATTTAATATAACTGAAGTCTTCTGGTCCATCTAACCTTTTGGTCCATGTAATGGTTCACTTCTGGAGGCCATATCCATTAACAAACCATGCTAGTAACATACCCATTAACAAACCATGCTAGTAACATATCTATTAACAAACCATGCTAGTAACATATCCATTAACAAACCATGCTAGTAACAACCCTGTTGCTCAGGCAGTTAGGTCTACTTATATCATGGTCAATATATTCCTATTAAATGTGTACCTGGTACAACCAGGGGAACAACAGCTGTATTCATGAGTTTCTAATGCTTGTGCAACTGTTCAATCAACAGCTGGAACAGCCTAACAATGGCATGTTACCCCATTCATATGTGACCATTTTCTCAGTATAAACAATCTCTCTCTGTAACCAGGCTTCCAGAGTAACCAGTCTCTCTGAGTACCGTAATCAGTCTCCCAGAGTAACAAGTCTTCCAGAGTAACCAGTTTCTCACTGTAACCAGTCTCCCAGAGTAACCAGTTTCTCAGTGTAACCAGTCTTCCTGAGTAACCAGTTTCTCAGTGTAACCAGTCTCGCAGAGTAACCAGTTTCTCAGTGTAACCAGTCTCCCAGAGTAACCAGTTTCTCAGTGTAACCAGTCTTCCAGAGTAACCAGTTTCTCAGTGTAACCAGTCTCCCAGGGTAATCAGTCTCCCAGAGTAACCGGTTTATCAGTGTAACCATTCTCCTTGGGTAACCAGTCTCCCAGTGTAACCAGTCTCCTAAAGTAAACCAGTTTCTCAGTGTAACCAGTTTCCCAGAGTAACCAGTTTCTCAGTGTTTAAAGTCTCCTAAAGCAAACCACTTTCTCAGTGTAACCAATCTCCCAGAGTAACCAGTTTCTCAGTTTAATCAGTCTCCTAAAGTAAACCAGTTTTTCAGTGTAACCAGTCTCACAGGGTAACCAGTTTCTCAGTGTAACCAGTTGCCCTTTGCTGCCTCTGTCTTACAGCTGGACATTGAACATCATCTCAGTGATCCACTTGAAGCCTGTATTGTCCCAGTTTTATATTCTTTTCAACCCATTAACCTGATGAGGATTGTTGGGGGGTGGTTGTCGGGGAAGAGGTGGTGGGCGTGACTGACCATGGTTACCATTGCTAACAGACTTGTCACCAGGCTGGTCCCCTAATTGCTGCTGCATCTTGGTTAACATAGCTTGCATGCGTTGTATCTGGAACAAGACAAAATCAAAAGTGAGATCAAGGTCTAACTGAACTTGTCTTGCAAGCTGTCTTATAATAGCTGCATCCTAACACCAAATATTGGATAATAACTGTTTAGACTAATATGGAATATATATTTATTTGATACAGGTAATTTCTGCAAGGACATACCGGTACTCAGTTGAAAAATATACCAAAACAATGAAAAACATAAGTCACTAAAGTCAGCATGGCATACAAATTAAATTACAGAACCATAGAATCAAAAGTAATACAAATAGAAACTTAATTGGTTTGATCACTGATGAATAACACGAGAAAATGATAAGGAACATCCATAACAGGGCTTCAGTTCCATTTTTACAGCCAGGACAATAATCATTCCAAATATAATACACAGGACCAACAGAAACACGGGTAGAACAAACTAAAATATAAAGCCATTCATGAAAGTGACAGCTCTGATATCGCGTGGTTTGTTGTATTTCAGTTGTTTGGATGATGTAATATGCATGTTTTAGAATATACCATGCACAATATATTGAAAGAAATGATAATTTGGTATTTTGTAGCAACTTTGAAGCAATTTGTATGTGAAATAACTGTTCACAATACATTCAAAGATAAGTGGATGTTTTCCAGGACTCAATACACTAAATATGATATAACCAGTACCTAAGTTTGCAGTAATACATTAAAAATGCATTAAACTCGTAAACAAAATGTTTTTAATGCACCCTCCATATTGCCACATGTTGCTGCTGAAATTTTCATGTCAGTTTCTTCATATTAAGGTTATAGGTCCTCTATTTAATATAGATTCCAAATACCGAACTAAATTTGGGAGGTCTCACAGGATTTCTGAATAGTTTACGTTGGAATGATTAGACTGTTTCTCTAAGTTTCACTAATATTCCAATACAATTATTACCAAGATTGTTTATATCAATTACTATCTGAATGCATGAAAAATCCACGTCAATTTCTCCATAACCTGAGTATGTTATAAATTAAGTATAGATTCAAAAATTTAAATGAAATTTTGAGGGTTCCAGGCTACTTTTTTATTTTGATTACTAATACAGGAAGACATTCAGAATATGGTGACATAGCGCTGATGTGCTTCTTGACTGCGCCACAACTTCAGCGAATAACGATTTTGAATACCTCTGAGCCAACTTAAGATGCTGAATTCTGAAGATATACCTAATTATCTTACCAAATTACACCATTCTGATGATGTTTCTGTGCAAACAATGAGTACACGTGAGAATATATGTTAGAAGTGATCAATGATGCTGCAGTCACTAACATCTGTAACATGATCATACTGATCAATGATGCTGCAGTCACTAACATCTGTAACATGATCATATACTGATCAATGATGCTGCAGTCACTAACATCTGTAACATGATCATACTGATCAATGATGCTGCAGTCACTAACATCTGTAACATGATCATACTGATCAATGATGCTGCAGTCACTAACATCTGTAACATGATCATACTGATCAATGATGCTGCAGTCACTAACATCTGTAACATGATCATAC
>JAVTVY010055976.1:0-31809 GCA_036873755.1 Hanleya hanleyi | reverse complement strand
TTAAGGTACAGCTGAAGGTACCGGTAAGGTATACACTAGATACGGTCAATCCAATCCAAAAGATAGCAGTACATAAAAGATGGCACACCATAAAGATAGTGCCATGGCACTGTAGCTCATCTGGCTGTAACTGGAGAAAGTAGCTGTAAGAAATTTTTACTAAAGAACTACAGTAGATGAGTTTCTAACTTGTGTTGATAGCAGTACATATACGATAGCACACCATAAAAATCAACAAATCCGATTTCAGAAGAATATTTTAGTGTATTTTTTACACAAAAACAGTAATTCTTCCATACATAAAATAGCACTATGAATCATATTTACAGCAACATTCTTTCATCCGGCTCACTTGTTTACAATATGGTTTGACTGTTCTTTCCTATTCACTGACCTTTCTTGTTGTATCCAGACATGCTATTGATTGTTCTCATGTCGACATGGTAGAAAGCAAGTGAATCAAGGGGAGAGTGTGTGAATTGAAGTCGCTTTCAAAAATCTATCAGTCATATACATGTAACAATGTTTGTATCCTATTCCATTTACACCAGGAAACACAAGTGAACTAAGCGCTGATCACCACAGTCCTCTGTTTCGGCTCTTTAATCCTGTGACTTTGGCACCCATTGCCGGTTGATCACAGGGGCTGTACTTGTTGAATGTGTTGTACAGAAAGCTGAAATGAATAAATAAACATCATTAGAAGGCTGAATACTTTTGCAGCCTGTCCCATGGCAACTGACTGTGTGATTTCAATGCCCATTGTATTAATAATGAAGATATTTTCTACAATAGTTAATCTCTAAATAACTATTATCACAATATATTAATTCCTGAATATCTTCTATCTAAATAGAATGATGTAAATGCACTATGATATTTCACGAACATAGCTTCTTACATGGCAGTGTGACTAACGTCACAGGAAGTACGAAGTAGGGTTTGATATGATTTAAGAGTGCACTCGAGAGATGACTTGGGGCC
The DNA here is from genome assembly GCA_036873755.1 of Hanleya hanleyi. NCBI lineage: Eukaryota > Metazoa > Mollusca > Polyplacophora > Lepidopleurida > Hanleyidae > Hanleya > Hanleya hanleyi. Next base: position 30,825 of record JAVTVY010055976.1, on the reverse strand, counting down.
CTATGTGCTACCGTGAGAGAATATAGCAGTCTCTAATTGACAGTGGGTACTATTAACTTTCCCAGATGTCACTGCTGGTGAGTCATTAGCGTGGGAAGTATTATCGCCCTCAGTTCCTATTACCCTGGACACTTATCAGTCCAGCAGTGCAGCATAAGGTCACCCATCCAAGTCTTGACCGGGCTCAAAATCGCTTAACTTCGGTGATTTTATGAGAACCGGTGTGTCCAGCAAAAGCAACGCATGACATGTCTCTCCCTAATGCACCTACCTACCAAACGGATCAGTAGCTTGAAAAGTGTGGGATATATAGTCCGGACACGAGAGAAACTACCTTTACAATGGCCGAGATAAAGAGGGTGTGTCTGGTTGCCATGGAAACGGCCCACATCAGCAAAAGCAATGCATGGCATGTCTCTCCCTAATGCACCTACCTACCAAACAGATCAGTATCTTGAAAAGTGTGGGATATATAGTCCGGACACGAGAGAAACTACCTTTACAATGGCTGAGATAAAGAGGGTGTGTCTGGTTGCCATGGAAGCGGCCCACATGAGCGAAAGCAAAACATGACACGTCTCTCCATAATGCACCCACCTACCAAACTTCAGATCAGTAGCTTGAAAAGTGTGCGATATATAGTCCGGACACGAGAGAAACTACCTTTACAATGGCTGAGATAAAGAGGGTGTTTCTGATTGCCATGGAAACGGCCCACATGAGCGAAAGCAAAACATGACACGTCTCTCCCTAATGTACCTACCTACCAAACTTCAGATCAGTAGCTTGAAAACTGTGCGATATATAATCCGGACACGAGAGAAACTACCTTTACAATGGCTGAGATGAAGAGGGTGTGTCTGGTTGCCATGGAAACGGCCCACATGAGCGAAAGCAAAACATGACACGTCTCTCCCTAATGCACCTACCTACCAAACTTCAGATCAGTAGCTTGAAAACTGTGCGATATATAGTCCGGACACGAGAGAAACTACCTTTACAATGGCTGAGATAAAGAGGGTATGTCTGGTTGCCATGGAAATGGCCCACATCAGCAAAAGCAATGCATGACATGTCTCTCCCTAATGCACCTACCTACCAAACTTCAGATCAGTAGCTTGAATTATAGTCCGGACACGAGAGAAACTACCTTTACAATGGCTGAGATAAAGAGGGTGTGTCTGGTTGCCATGGAAACGGCCCACATGAGTGAAGGCAACGTATGACACGTCATCTCCCCCTAATGCACCTGTGACCTACCAAACGCCGGGTCTGTAGTTTGAAAAGTGCGCGATATTCAGCCCGGACACGAAATGGACGGATGGACGGACAAACAGTGCCATCCCATAACACGTCCGCTTTTTCAAGCGGGTGTATAAAAATAATTATAAAAAAAAAATTCATCAGAATTCGATCAGATCAGAACTTGCTGGTAACAATGCCCTAATGCACGTTCATGCCAAAAATCAAGGTTCTAATGTGAACGGTTCTCCCTCTTTTGCCGACGAAAGGATTCGGATGGACTGACTCACTCACTCACTCATTACCGGACAATTTTAAAATGATAGCCTACTTCGTAGAAAAATCTAATGTACCTGACATTTAACCGGTGCCCTGAAACTTAGTATGGGAGCTCAGATAGTGATTTTGCTCACCCTTTATTGCTCCGATGATGTCACCGTTCAGCGCCAGCAGTTTCCCCCTAGCTAGGTGTTCAAGTGAGAAGAGCGTGTTCATCAAATATCTCGCCGCTGGTCTTCCATCACCCTGAGCAGAGGTGTTCGTCTCTGTTGGCTGTTTCAGTCTTCTAGAAGGTGCATTCACATGGTGACTTGTTCATTGCCTGGTGATACTGGTCCTGGTATACGAACACACCACTTCCAGGTGACAGCTCAACCATCTGAAACAGAGTATAAACATTTCAAAGAAAGAATGGTAAAAAGTACACCTCCATAAAACATGTACCAATGTACAAAATCACAGGATACAGGCCTTGCTTATTTAGTAATTAATTTGCTAACAATGGACACATATACTCTCGGATATCACATCACCTTATGATAAACATTAGTATAGTGTACTCCTTGTTTTATCAGCATCATCAGCCCCTAATTCCACCAGTACTAATTTTTTTTCCTTGGCGAAGCCCAGAGATGTTTTCCTTGAATTTGTCACCTAGATGAGTTTGCATGTTCAATAAAGGCGGTCATATTTTCTTGTTTTGGGGTTTGAGGCATAAACTAAACTACATACAACCAAACCACATATCATCCATGGCCGAGAATGAAATACCTATTATTAAGCTGTTCTAGATTAATATTCTGTTCTAACTGTGAATATCACAATCAGAATGACTCAGTTGCACATTATTGAGAGAACAAAGGAGAGCCCTGGCCCCGTCTCTTCACTGATCTGTGACTTCACTTGAGCAGCTACTGGGTTATATAATTTCACTTTTCCCTATCCTTTGACCCTGGAGAGTAATTTTTTTGACTCGTGACAACTGGCATAATTTGTGAATATCACAATCAGAATTACCCAGTTGCACATTATTGAGAGAACAAAGGAGAGCCCATATGTTCACTGATCTGTGACTTCAGTTGAGCAGCTATAATTTCACTTTTCCCTATCTTTTAACCCTGGAGAGTAATTTGAACTCCTGATAACTGGCATAATTTTATACATATGAACTATATTTTCCAATATTCAAGCATAATGACATTTTTCGAATACTGGGAAAATATAGTAGTACATGTATAAAATTATGCCAGCTATCACCAGTTCAAAATAGTCATGGTTTAACAGATAGGCGAAAGTGAAATTATACAACTCAGTAGCTGATCAACTGTTCTCTCAATATGATGTGCAACTCAGCCATTGGATTATGGACGCTGGTATTCTTTAATGGACGACGGCTGAATTATGAATGACGGACGGACGCTTGTAATGGGGCAGAAATTCCAGCAGCATGACAAACCTAGTGTGTCAGCCAGGATATAAAATCTACCTGTCAAAGTATCTCATTTTGCTAGATTTGGACAGTCTACTAAATTTCCTTTCTTCATATCCATCCCATGTTAAATTTTCAAATTCTTGTCTATCCAAATTTGAAATTGTCTGTCCATTGGCTAAATCCTGTTAATGAGAAAAGACAAATACTTACACTATACTGCTGTGCCATTGACAGAGGTAAGATCCCAGGTTTGGGTTTTGAATATCCTTCTGCCTCTGTTACTTGTACTACATGTAAGTCAGAATCTGCAAGATGAATATCAAAAGGCAATTAATGAATTATTATAAAACTTGATCAACATCGATAAAACATATATTACTGTATCCTATCAGTTGACATCAAAACTGAGGAATCACCTACTTAACTTGCTCAAAAATCAAATCAGGATAGTAGAAATAATTATAGACAGGACACATGCGCCTCCATTTTTTCCGAGATATGGAAATGCCAGCAGTTAACAGACCAGGCTGTTAAGGAAACTTGGGGTTATCGGACAATACGCACGAAAAGGACGAATAGCTGATCACACTATTCAACATTTTCAATGGATTCATAACCACTTCAAATTTCATTCCTGATGATATTCAAAAATGGATTACAGAGACATCACACGCCCTCAAATCAAGAGTTTTGGGGGGTGTGGATGGTGGTATTACAGTGCAGTATCGAAATATGGGGTCTCTATACATGTATATAACCCCATGCTTTATATAAAAATACACAAATTCATAAAGTTAGACCGCGGTTCGCAGTTCATTAGTCGAGGAAACCAGCAATTATTTCCTCAGATATGGAAATCTGTATTTTTTTTTATTAGAGTACTTTGAACTCCAAACTCTGTATAGCAAGAGAGAATGCCATGCTCTATATCTTTGCATATTCATATCCCAAATCTGATGCAAGGGGGCGCTGCTAGGGGCGCTGTTATGAGTCGCTGAATGACTGGTCCCGAATAACGAACTGCGAACCGCGGTCTAACTTTATGAACGTAAAATACACCAACGTCTGAAACAATGTGAAATGCACTTTGGTTGAAACGAGAAATAAACGGTTTACATGTACCTCCAAACAAAATACATCAGCATATTCTACAATTGTCAATCTATATATTTCTGTCGTCAAATTAGTTAATTTGTGCAATTTTATACCTTTGCCGAGCGATTCAAAATCCAACCTGACTGTCCATTCAAGTCGGCACATCGATATGATGGTGCGCTTCTTTCTCAATTCTGATCGGTCAGTCGTGACATGCCTCCGGCTATAGAGGTCACACAGTGATCAGCTGTCCAATCAGAATTGAGAAAGAAGGGGACCATCATCTCATTGTGCCGTTTATTAATTTCTCGTTTTCACCCAAAGTGAGTTTCAGACCTTGGTGTATTTTTATATAAAGCATGGAGTTATATAGAGACCCCATGTTCTACACTTCACCCTAATACCATCGTTCACACCCCTAAAAACACTTTGAGAGCCTGTGAGACACACTGATCAGTTCTTCGCGGTTATCAAACCGGCCCACTGTAGCGTTAGGCATTGTAGATCATCAATCTACTGTCTCTCCCAGATAATATATCCGAGATGTTTTTGGCAATATTTCGGAGACAATTTATCGGACGATATTGAAACTTCACACAGTAGATAAACTAAAAAGTACTATTTTTTTTCCAAAGTATCACGAGAATCCTTGTAGTAGTTCTCAATAAATCTCGAAAACAAATATTAGACTTGTTGGGAGATTTGTGCGTTATGTTTTGTAGTCAGGATGTCAAGCATGCACGTTTTTTATAACATTGGCAGATCAACATCATCGTGGACCCAAACAAACATGGTAGATATTTGTAATCTTCGTCAATTCTCAACAGATTTTAATAAGATACGGGGAAAAATTTGTATTTTTTAGTTGTGTGAAGTTTCAATGTTGTACGATAAATTCAAAATTGTCTCCGAAATATTGACGAAAACGTCTCGGATATATTATCTCAGATAATATCTGGGACAGACAGTACATAAGTTTCTTCGCCTAGTTATAGATACTTACCGGTACTGTTGTTGTTGTTTATCTGTAAATCCACTCTTACTTGCAAATCGTTGCCTGGTAATTCCGTTGTTGTTGTTGTTGCGCTGTTGTTGTTGTTGTTCAACTTGTTGTCCAAACAACATTTCTCTCTTCTTCACTTTTGTCGTGATACTACGGTATCAATAATGCCTTGTAATCCTACATCTCAACGACCGTACATTAAGAATTTGACACACAAACGCAACTTGGCTGGTTGGAACACAAGAATATAAACTTTTCTATTAAACGGAGTGCCACGTTCGCATCAAAACTTGACAAAATTTACCGGCACAGCAAAACGCAACCTGTAACCATTTCGGTCATCTATACGCGGTAAGACTGACCCTGGGATCGTGTGTATCCATTTCAGACTACTTTCGGCAACTGCTAGAGGGAATTTCCATAAATCAATACCACGTGACTTCGTCAGCCAATCCGCTAAAGTCTACCGACGTAACCCCAACGTAACCCGCCATTTTCGAATCATGTGATGATCTACTTGTTCAAATTTACAGATCTACCACACCTCTTGGATGATACGAAAGTTATTCATACATATATATTTTGTAAGCCCAGGCAATATCTGTTTCCGAGGTATGTATGAAAACCTGTAATTTATTAGAGTTTTCGAGTCTGTTCTCCGCCGGATGAAGGCCGAACAGAATCCGGTAAAACACCGGATATCGCTCCGCGATAATGGAGACACACGATTCGCAAGCCATCTTATGGATGGCGAAGTGTACGCAAATGAGCAAAACGCAGCAGTAGCCTGGTTCCCTAGAAAAGTTGTATATGTAAGTAATGTAACATTAATTTAGGGTACCAGGCACAGCCACTCCAAACAAAAGATCGGCTGTTCTGTCAATTACGGTGTCGTAATAGCCACCCGCGCAACTGTTTGTTTCAACCCACTGAGGTCTAGCGGGATTATTGTCCAAAAATCTCAACTGATACTTGAGATAAATTTCTACAGCTTGGCGAATTAAAAGATAGTACATCTGTTTAAATTATGTGTTAAAATGGGAGATGAACTATTCTCCGCGGGATGTTTTTTTGCCATTTACTTCTGTGTTAAACTTAGGCTTTTCAGAGGGAGGAAAATACCCCAGTGACGTCATTGTACTAACACAATTCTCTCTCTCTCCACTGGAATTCTCGAAGGTTTGTCAACTGAGTCTAGATATAGTTGTTATGAGAATTAATTTAAAAAAAAATTAAATCGCTCTTTAATTAATTGTAAATCAATGTATGAAAGAAAACTAAAACTGTGATTCTTAGGTTTTGCCCTGCTTGAATGGAAATGACTTGAGTCAAAGCTGAGAGACAAAAATGTAGGAAAAGTAAAAAAAAAAAAACAAAAAAACCCCATAATAATAATAATAATTAAAAAAAAGTAGATGGGAAAAAAGAAGACAATCATAATTTATTAAAATATATACGTAGGCATCTACCACCAAGTATCCCTCAAGCCAGGGAATATGTTCCTTATGAGTCGTGTTTCATGAAAGTGTCCCCAGATAAAGGTGGACAATAGTCTGTCTGGGTACAAGAATGAGTCTGGAAGAAAGGTTTTCAATACGGTTACCGGTACCGTATGTAAAAGCAGAAACAATATATCCTTACACGAAAGACCGACCTCTGTTTGCACATGTTTTCTTTGCAAACTGAGAGTCGAACCTGTCAAAATGTACAATATTTGTCAAGATACTGTCCAGCGGTACAAATGTTAATGTTAAGAAATGCGTCTCACGTTCAATTTGTTGAAAATTAACAGGTTGATAAGGTATAAGGTCATAGATTTGGCTGGAATAAATGTTTAAGTCTAGGAGGTAGGCTACCAACAAGGTACACCCCAAGTTGTAAAATTAACCAAGTTCATAAGGTACCAAGAAGGTACAGGGCTTTGGCTTGAACAAAATTCCAAGTCTGAGAGGTACCATCAAGGTACAGTTCAATTTGATGAAAATTAAGCTAAGTTGATAAGGCACCATGGAGGTACTGGTACAGACTTTGCCAGGTACTGATCAGGTATATACCTTCTCAAGGCACACCTACCGAACCTCAAGAGGTACTGTTGAGGTATATACCTATTGAAGGTACAATAAGTCATCTCGTTTATAAGGTATCGTTAAGGTACACTCTAAAGTTAAGGTACAATTAAGGCACATCTAAGGTACCAGACAGGTATATACCTCTTAAAGGTATATACCTTGCTACTGTGAGGGCCATGTCTTTAACTTCAGCAACAGATTTGGTCGCCCTTCTCTGCACATTCTCTATCGCAACTATGTCCTTCTTTAAATATGGAGACCAGACAACTGTCGCATACTCTAAATGGGGTCGTACTAGAGCTTTATACAGTGGTATAAACATCTTCCGATCCATTGACGTGAACGTCCTCTTCATTATCCCCAGCTGTTGATTGGCCTTCTTCACACATGCCGCAATGTGAGGAGAAAACTTGAGTTCTCTATCGAACAGAATGCCTAAATCCTTTTCTTCGTACACATTCTGAATGTCGGTCCTGTCGGAGCTGTGGGCCATACTGTAAGTATTATTTGGATTTGATCTGCCTAGGTGCATACATTTAGTTTTGTCTGGATTAAAACCAAGCTGCCATCTGTCTGACCAGCCAGAGAGAAGATCGACGACCGTTTGAAGCCCAATACAGTCATTTACATCTTTCACTACTCGATACATCTTTGTGTCGTCTGCAAAAAGCTTCACCAGACTCTCCACTACCTCTGGCAGGTCATTAATATAGATGAGGAACAGCACAGGTCCTAGCACACTTCCTTGTGGAACACCACTGGTAACATCAGACCATTTTGAGTAGGAGTCTCCTACTTTGACTCTCTGTTTACGGCTGTCCAGGAAACTATCAATCCAGGTAAGTATTTGACCGTTAATTCCGTATGCTTCGAGTTTGTGATGTAGTCTTTTGTGTGGGACGGAATCAAACGCTTTGCGAAAGTCCAGATATATCACATCTATGTCCTCACCTTTGTCCATTATTTCTGTCCATTCATCCATTACTTCCAGCAGCTGTGTGGCACATGAATGCCCGGATCTGAATCCATGCTGAGCTGTAGAGAAAAGTTCGTTTCTGATCATGTGCTCAACTAACTTGTCCCTGATCAAGGATTCCATAATCTTACATACTATTGATGTTAAGCTGACTGGTCGATAGTTCTCTGCCCTTTTCTTACTTCCCTTCTTAAATATTGGTGTCACGTTGGCTGTTTTCCAATCACTCCTTGACGTAGAGACCAATTAAAGATATCACATAATGGCCCACATAGTTTCTCCTTAGCCTCCTTTAACACTCTTGGATGAAAACCATCTGGCCCTGGTGACTTGGATGTTTTTAGCGCCGACAGTTTCTTCATCACATCTGCGGGATTTATAACAGTGTCGCTTAGCGCTTCACCAAAATCTCGGTCTTCCAATACCGGCACATTTCCCAGATCCTCTTGTGTGAAAACACTTGAGAAAAAACTATTCAGCTGATCGGCTTTCTCACGATCTGAACTTGTCATATTTCCATCATCCTTCTCCAGGTCACCAATTCCCGTTTTAGTTTTGGTTTTGGACCGCACATATTTCCAGTAGGATTTAGGGTCATTCTGAATGTTCTCTGCCACGCCACGTTCAAAGTTGTTTTTTGCCTGCCTACACTCGTGTGTCGCCTTGTTTCTCTTTTCTGCAAACTCTTTAAATCTCAACTCCGTTTTACAGTATTTATACTTTTTCCAGGCCCTGTTCTTCTCTTCCACAGCGTCCATTGCCACACGATTCATCCAAATATTCTGTTTTGCCCTTTTACTCTTTTTATTGGGATTGCTTAGTGGAATTGATTCACTCATTGCACCAGTCAGCTTATCCGCAAAGTAGTTCCATGCTAAATTAACATCGGAATCTGGTAACTCTGTCCAAATCTCCTCTTTAAGCAGGTCCTTAAGCTTTGGGTAGTCTCCCTTATTGTACAAATATCTTGACTGCTCCATTGTAGGGGAATCCACATAACATATGTAATTAAAGCAAAGAACACAGTGGTCACTTAAGCCCAACCCCGGTTGATACTCCATATCCTCTACCATTGCATCTTCATTTGTAAAAACTAAGTCCAACTTTGATGGTGTCTGGCCTTCTCTATAGCGTGTCGGCTCTGTGACATGCTGGTACAAATAACAGTCACTGACACTCTCCACAAACACTGATGACGGGTGGTCAGAAGCAGCACTGGACTGACCCAGGTCCCAATCTATTTCCTTGTAATTGAAGTCGCCCACAATTAGAAGATGGGTATCTCGCAGGTCCACTGCTTGTCGTATCAGCACATTCAGACTATTATTGTTCCGCTCTACAGCTGATGAATTCCTGTAAATGCAGCCTATGAGTAGCGAGTCACTCTCTTCCAACTTGATCCTACACCACACAGACTCCTCAAACTCGCTCTGTGTCAGGCTATCCACCTCCGAACTGTTGATTGTATCATCTATGTACAGTGCTACTCCCCTACCCTCATTCACATTTGGAGTATATAACTCATACCCATCTATTCGAAATTCAGTCTTACTCAGGGCTGACACTATATTCTTCGGGAGAGTTTCTGTGAAGGCTATTACATGCAGCCTCTTCATCTGTATCCTAGCCAGCAACTCATCACGCTTATTCAACAAACTATCAACATTTGAATAAAGTACATTTATCTTATCGGGTTTTTGTTAAAATCCACAACCTTTCGTTTTGTTTCTACATTATTAAAAACCAGCCGTTGAAAAGGGTTGCCCTGGAGGGGGGTTTACTTCACGTGCAGGCCTTTCTACAATCCGGCCTCTTCTGATGATCAGATTTGGTTCCTCTCTACGCCTACGGGTCAGTTCATCCCTCAACTGTTTGTTCTCCTTTCGCTGTTCCCAGGTAAGATCTCTGGAGAATATGACAGACTTCATAACTGGATCTTCCAGTGCTGCTATCTTTTTGGAATTCAATAATACATTTCGCCTCTGTTCCATAGACGCCATCACAATTTTCAATGGTCTAGGTTTCCCACTTCCCTCAACCTTGTCTCCAAGTCTGTAGGTTTTCCTGATATCTATACCTTCTTGTTGAACTTAGTGAACTTTTCTCTGCTGCTCCGAAACGGCAAAACCGAGGAGGCTGAAACTTAGTGACTTTTAAGCTTATCTTATTGGGGTCATTTTGAGCCTATTTTCATATACACCCGGGCAGAGGATCATGGGTAAATTCAAAATGGCGGTCATGTGGTATCCGCGAAAGTCGTGTTTTTCAATATTTTCGCTCCATTTCTTCACATTTTCCTTGCCTAAAAGGCCTTGTAAGTATTTTATTTATGCAAAACTAATTATTCTATATTTTATTTGATTTTTTTTCGAGAGAAAAATCGGAAAAATGAAAATTTCGAAAAATCGACCCCAAAAAGGCCGAAAAATGGCTTCCGAGAAGATGACGTAACTGTGACGTCATCATGGCGGCCATCTTGGATTTTTTTTACATTTCCCGGTAGGTCTTGAACCCAAGATACTGTGTGCTAAGTTTCAGCGCCCTAGCCTCAGTGGTAGAGAAAATATATAGGGGGGGCGGGGGCACTTTTCGCCCCCCCCCCTCCCCAGACCGCGATACACCCCAAATCGCCGAGGCCAGGTAGGATTAAGTAACCGGTGCTCCGTCTTGTGCTATTCCTACTCCAAAGATAAGTAAAAAAATACGGGGCCTTTCTGCTGTTAGAGCAGTGCAGGTGCGGCAAAGCTGCTCCGGGAAGTTTGCTGTCGAAAGGCTTTAGGTGTGGATTCACGTCAATATATTGCTATGTGGGAGTTTGGGTGGGATTTATGTTGGGATTCAGTTAATATTTCTTTCACCCAAGGATGTGGCATTACTCGTATTTGGATGAGGATTCATTAGGACAGTATAGCGTTTTAACAACTGCTATTTCTTAAGTCCCCACTAAATCCCTATCTTGGGGGTGGGGGTTTCGCTTGACCTGGGAATCTGCGGCAAGAGTGATCATGAAAATTATGGTCGTAAAAAGTGACCATGTGTAAGCTGGTCAATATTATCTTGGTCGCAGCTGAGACACCAGTCACAGGAATGACCATAAAGAATCGAGAATGCTGGTCAAACTATTCCTTTGGGCAATATTTTGATGGTCGCAGCTGAGAAACCTATCACAAGAGTGACAGACAACTTGTTGAAAGTGAAGTTAATCTCTACTCACTCATTCACTCACTCACTCACTCACTCACCCTATCCGCATTACATCTTCATCACCAACATCCGTTCATCCGTCCGCCCATCCATCCGACCATCCATCCAAGCAGGCATAAAATTAGAATAAGCACTGGCTATAATACTTTTTCGAAGAGGAGCGGAGAACACTTTCCAAAAATGTTGCAGATGAAATAAATATAGGATAAAGATCGTATCTCTCCTCTAACATTTGGTGAAAAAATCAAATCAAAATTATAAACAGAAGTGCTTCAATATTAGGTTTCAAAATTTAGTTTCCGAGGCACTGGAACAATTAAACAGATTGCCTTAGCTTGGACTTTGCTACTATTATTTTTGTCTGTTAAATTTCCGCAGTATTATGGTAAGCTAATTATCTATTAGTCCTACTTATTTACATTAATCTACCCCCTTCTGATCAAAACCATGCAAACATCCGTATTTTTGTTTCTAATTATAACAGTGACACTTCACTCAGACAGCCGCTGTGAAGTGATCTACACAGGTGTAAACAATTCTCAGCTGAACAGAAAGGAACTAATTTTGAATGGTTCTGAGTGGTACTGCTCAGAAATCTTCATTCGAGTAAAGTCATTAAGTCAAGTCAACACAGGCAATTAAGGACTTTCAAGTTTTATCCCGCAAATGATAACTAACGTAGAGGTTCTGAACAGCGCGGTTCAGCTGTTGGGGAAAACTGTCTAGTTATTGATTGCGTGGAATTGTACACTATACGCCTGGTACTTATCAGTCACATAACCGAACTGTGAAATTATGGTCCAGTACAGCAGGATGAGCAACTGGACGGAACTTCACAGGGGTCTTTCTGAACAGAAATGTACAGTTACTGCACAATGTTGATTATATGTACAGGAGTTATGATGATTTAGTAACATCGTGGAGCTGTTGTGTTCCGTCCCCACACGAAAGTTTGCCATCAAGATCGAACGTACGCTGAAGCTCTGACTCTCTTTGGTGTTTATGCCAGAGGGACATTTCCAGCCTACTCATGTTTGGATATTCTATATATATATATATATATATATATATATACCCTTGTGCGTTTAATGTTATTCATAAATATTTAACGAACAATATTTATAATTATTATACCTCATACCAAATTTACTCATCCTGATTGGTTGGAAATCGGTCACATGACGTTCTGTAATTTGTGATAGCGCACGGTCTCGACGCAATAGCGCATGGTCTCAAAACAATTGCGCACAGTCTCTGTATAGCCCATTCTTTTGGAGCAACATCCAGTGAAGCAACAATTAATCAAACAAAATATTGTGGACTATTGTATCCGTATGCGCACATATGGTGGTGTAAATACTAAGTGTATACTAGCCGTATGATGATTAACATTTGCCGCTTTTGGAACGAGGAAATGTTCAACTGAGTTCAGTTCAGTTCAAACGGCCGATGAGCCGAATTTATTTGATCTAACTAAAATCGCGCTTTACCCGCCACGTTGAGCTATAGCATGTACATAATTTTCATGTATAGCATGTACATAATTTTCATAATGTTCGTTTTGTCGATGGATGACAGAGATGACGTCATAGACGGAGATGACAGAGATGAGTCGATTTTATTTGGAGAAAACTCCAAAATGAAGTAAACATTATTTTGTTGAAAGGATAGTGTTCGCCCCCACAAACTTACTGAATTCGCGCTGCAAAATCTAATGACATCAGTCATTAAAAAAATATCCCCGATACACTGCATACTTCGGTATAAAAAAACAGGTAGTGCATGCTACGAGGTGTGATATCACAATTTGTTTGCTCTCGACAGGTGGTGTTCAACTCGTGCATCCCACTCGTTGAACATCACCTGTCTCGAGCTGACAAGTCGTGATATCACACCCGCAGCATGCACTATCTGTATAATATATCATGCCTATATATTTTTACATCATTTCTAAAACGATCACTTTGTGTTTCAAAACGCTCCAGTGGGCAGACATGGTCGCTTTGGTGAAGAGACAAATTTGATCTAACTAAAATCGCACTTTACCCGCCACGTTGAGCTATAGCATGTACATAATTTTCATGTATAGCATGTACATAATTTTCATAATGTTCGTTTTGTCGATGGATGACAGAGATGACGTCATAGACGGAGATGACAGAGATGAGTCGATTTTATTTGGAGAAAACTCCAAAATGAAGTAAACATTATTTTGTTGAAAGGATAGTGTTCGCCCCCACAAACTTACTGAATTCGCGCTGCAAAATCTAATGACATCAGTCATTAAAAAAATATCCCCGATACACTGCATACTTCGGTATAAAAAAACAGGTAGTGCATGCTACGAGGTGTGATATCACAATTTGTTTGCTCTCGACAGGTGGTGTTCAACTCGTGCATCCCACTCGTTGAACATCACCTGTCTCGAGCTGACAAGTCGTGATATCACACCCGCAGCATGCACTATCTGTATAATATATCATGCCTATATATTTTTACATCATTTCTAAAATGATCACTTTGTGTTTCAAAACGCTCCAGTGGGCAGACATGGTCGCTTTGGTGAAGAGACAAATGAGTAGCACATGTTTTCTGCTAATGGAAATACCATCGATTTTATGCAGTTAATGAATAATTACCTGTACAAGTTATTGTCAAAACAAATACATATCCACTATTTATTTATTCTAACATGGAAGTTCAATTGCATCCAAACATGTGGCATGTGACCGAGGGGACTGAAAATGAGGACATAGGCTTGTGTTCAGAGAGTAAATGCCAGTGCCATGAACGGTTTATTTCTATTTTCGATTGAGTTTATGAAGCTTTCAAAATAGTTTATTGGTGGACATGTAATACGTAAAATCGTGACCTTCAGATTCGTCTAGAGTCTTATTACAACTATGAATAATTCTACTGAGCCTAGAAACATATCAGACAGCATTGGTTCTATTGATGGTTATGATAAATATTATGAAATTTCTTTGGAGGTAAAAATTGTGGTTGTAGTGTTGTTTAGAATGGTCCTTCTCGTAGGCATAGTGGGGAACATTCTAGTTCTGGTCGTGATAGCCCTGGTCAAATCGATGCACTCTACAGTAAACCAATGTCTGTTCGTCTTGGCAGTAGCCGACCTCTTCGTGTTGGTTCTTCTCCCAATTCTGCCAATCGCTGATGAATTTGTGGAGGATGATTCGTACATTGGCGAAACTATGTGTAATTATACCTATTCACTCGTCATTTGATAGAGATTACACACAACTGAATTGGCATTTGACTGCAGAAAATTAAGTACCAGAAGCACATGTACCATACTGTAATATATCAGCGAAATCATTATCCACTTTTTGCAGGGCACAGGTACTTCTCAGAGGACAAGAGAAGTACAAATTCTCCTTTCAATTTTGTTATGATCAATTATATTAGTTACCAACATTTCTTCAAAAAAGTAACAAAGTTCAGAAATCGTGCGAGCGAGCTAAGTAGCTAGATGTTCCCTAGCCGGATGCTTTCTTAAAGCGCACGATGATTTCATTACCAAAAGTAGATCGATTAGTTTGTCTGGTGAGATTAGCATAATAATGGCATTGTATACAATCCCAAATTGTGGCTGCAACTGTAACCGAAATATTGTATTAAAGAATATGCATGTATCTAACCAACGTTCACATTTGGACCCTTGTGACCATTTAAAATTATTCAAGATTAGTGTGGAATGAACTTGACCTACCGAACCATATGAGGCAACATTGTGTACCTCTTATGGGCGTCCCCAGGATTTCCTGGGTGTGGGTCGATTCCTTTGCTTGGTTTAATGGAGATTCCAGTACTGTGACCCCAACATAGAGAAATAACATACGGTTGGGAACTGAGCGGACCCGCTCCCTAGCGACATCTGCCTCTTTGAGCCAACATTTGTTTGATGTTTCATGCATGTATTTTACTGGCACGTCTGCATAAGTGGTCCGAATTGAAATACCTCTTCCGAAGAAAGTCTGTTAGAGTATGTTGTAAGGCAGCGTTCCCCTACATCGTTCGTGGATTCATGGTTTAACCCTATCTGGCCTGGGCGATTTGGGATTTGTCATCTTTTCGGAAGCCATTTTTCGGCCTTTTTGGGGTCGATTTTTCGAAATTTTCATTTTTCCGATTTTTCTCTCGAAAAAAATCAGATAAAATATAGAATAATTAGTTTTGCATAAATAAAATACTTTCAAGGCCTTTTATTGAAGGTCCAGTGGCCGCCTAGGCCCCGGAAGCTCCGGGGTCCTAGATCGCCGGAGATGCGTTCTGAGCGTTTTCCCGGCAATAAAACTGATCATACTGCATGCAGATTTATGGTTCTATTTTCACGATTTTTTCGCAATTATAAGCATCGATATTGAAAACCTCGCACCTCATGCTTGCATTAATTTGATTTTCTAATTATATTTAAAACATAAAAAAACGATGACTTTTAGTTCTTGGAAGGGAAACCAATATGCCTACCGATACGATTCATCCACACAAAGAGAAAACAAGGAAATCCTCACAGTCAAACAGGCGAGGGTCCAGTGGTTGCCTAGGCCCCGGAAGCTCCGGGGTCCTAGATCGCCGGAGATGCGTTCTGAGCGTTTTCCCGGCAATAAAACTGATTATACTGCATGCAGATTTATGGTTCTATTTTCACGATTTTTTCGCAATTATAAGCACGCATCGATATTGAAAACCTCGCACCTCATGCTTGCATTCATTTGTTATTCTAATTATATTAAAAACATAACGAAACGATGACTTTTAGTTCTTGGAAGGGAAACCAATATGCCTACCGATACGATTCATTCACACAAAGATAAAACAAGGAAATCCTCACAGTCAAACAGGCGAGGGTCCAGGGGCCGCCTAGGCCCCGGAAGCTCCGAAGTCCCAGATCTTCGGAGATGCGTTCTAAGCGTTTTCCCGGAAATAAATTCGAACATAACGTATGCAGATTTATGCTCTATTTTCACGTTTGTTTCGCATTTCAAGCACGCATCGATATTGAAAAAATCATACTTCATGGAGCTTCATGCTTGAATCCATTTGACTTAGTTATATTTAACACATAAAAAACACACATGAAAAAACGATGACCTTTTAATACATCATGGAACATTTGTTTTAAACTTATTTTATTGTCTTCAAAACAAATGGATTGGGGGACAAGTCCTTCCAACTTAGTTTCCCCTCATGGAACATTAGAACCAATATGGTCCCGATTCATTGGTTCATACTCCATGTAAGAATCATCAGACAATGCATACAATAGCCAAGTCTGGGGACAACAATTTATCTAGACTTGAGCCTTTTCAGCTGCACAAAGACTCACGCAATAGCCTCCTACATGAAGTATAGATACCGATTCATTTACACAAAGCTAAAATAAGCGATCTTCGCTGCCTGACAGGTGAGGGTCGAAGGGACGCCTAGGCCCCGGAAGCTCTGAGGTGTTTGGAATGGTCCTTCTCGTAGGCATAGTGGGGAACATTCTAGTTCTGGTCGTGATAGCCCTGGTCAAATCGATGCACTCTACAGTAAACCAATGTCTGTTCGTCTTGGCAGTAGCCGACCTCTTCGTGTTGGTTCTTCTCCCAATTCTGCCAATCGCTGATGAATTTGTGGAGGATGATTCGTACATTGGCGAAACTATGTGTAATTATACCTATTCACTCGTCATTTGATAGAGATTACACACAACTGAATTGGCATTTGACTGCAGAAAATTAAGTACCAGAAGCACATGTACCATACTGTAATATATCAGCGAAGTCATTATCCACTTTTTGCAGGGCACAGGTACTTCTCAGAGGACAAGAGAAGTACAAATTCTCCTTTCAATTTTGTTATGATCAATTATATTAGTTACCAACATTTCTTCAAAAAAGTAACAAAGTTTAGAAATCGTGCGAGCGAGCTAAGTAGCTAGATGTTCCCTAGCCGGATGCTTTCTTAAAGCGCACGATGATTTCATTACCAAAAGTAGATCGATTAGTTTGTCTGGTGAGATTAGCATAATAGTGGCATTGTATACAATCCCAAATTGTGGCTGCAACTGTAACCGAAATATTGTATTAAAGAATATGCATGTATCTAACCAACGTTCACATTTGGACCCTTGTGACCATTTAAAATTATTCAAGATTAGTGTGGAATGAACTTGACCTACCGAACCATATGAGGCAACATTGTGTACCTCTTATGGGCGTCCCCAGGATTTCCTGAGTGTGGGTCGATTCCTTTGCTTGGTTTAATGGAGATTCCAGTACTGTGACCCCAACATAGAGAAATAACATACGGTTGGGAACTGAGCGGACCCGCTCCCTAGTGACATCTGCCTCTATGAGCCAACATTTGTTTGATGTTTCATGCATGTATTTTACTGGCACGTCTGCATAAGTGGTCCGAGTTGAAATACCTCTTCCGAAGAAAGTCTGTTAGAGTATGTTGTAAGGCAGCGTTCCCCTACATCGTTCGTGGATTCATGGTTTAACCCTATCTGCATGGCCTGGGCGATTTGGGATTTGTCATCTTTTCGGAAGCCATTTTTCGGCCTTTTTGGGGTCGATTTTTCGAAATTTTCATTTTTCCGATTTTTCTCTCGAAAAAAATCAGATAAAATATAGAATAATTAGTTTTGCATAAATAAAATACTCTCAATGCCTTTTATGCAAGGTCCAGGGGCCGCCTAGGCCCCGGAAGCTCCGGGGTCCTAGATCGCCGAGATGCGTTCTGAGCGTTTTCCCGGCAATAAAACTGATCATACTGCATGCAGATTTATGGTTCTATTTTCACGATTTTTTCGCAATTATAAGCACGCATCGATATTGAAAACCTCGCACCTCATGCTTGCATTCATTTGTTATTCTAATTATATTTAAAACATAAAAAAACGATGACTTTTAGTTCTTGGAAGGGAAACCAATATGCCTACCGATACGATTCATTCACAGAAAGAGAAAACAAGGAAATCCTCACAGTCAAACAGGCGAGGGTCCAGTGGCTGCCTAGGCCCCGGAAGCTCCGGGGTCCTAGATCGCCGGAGATGCGTTCTGAGCGTTTTCCCGGCAATAAAACTGATCATACTGTATGCAGATTTATGGTTCTATTTTCACGATTTTTTCGCAATTATAAGCACGCATCGATATTGAAAACCTCGCACCTCATGCTTGCATTCATTTGTTATTCTAATTATATTAAAAACATAACAAAACGATGACTTTTAGTTCCTGGAAGGGAAACCAATATGCCTACCGATACGATTCATTCACACAAAGATAAAACAAGGAAATCCTCACAGTCAAACAGGCGAGGGTCCATGGGCCGCCTAGGCCCCGGAAGCTCCGAAGTCCCAGATCTCCGGAGATGCGTTCTAAGCGTTTTCCCGGAAATAAATTCGAACATAACGTATGCAGATTTATGCTCTATTTTCACGTTTGTTTCGCATTTAAAGCACGCATCGATATTGAAAAAATCATACTTCATGGAGCTTCATGCTTGAATCCATTTGACTTAGTTATATTTAACACATAAAAAACACACATGGAAACACGATGACCTTTTAATACATCATGGAACATTTGTTTTAAAATTATTTTATTGTCTTCAAAACAAATGGATTGGGGGACAAGTCCTTCCAACTTAGTTTCCCCTCATGGAGCATTAGAACCAATATGGTCCCGATTCATTGGTTCATACTCCATGTAAGAATCATCAGACAATGCATACAATAGCCAAGTCTGGGGACAACAATTTATCTAGACTTGAGCCTTTTCAGCTGCACAAAGACTCACACAATAGCCTCCTACATGAAGTATAGATACCGATTCATTTACACAAAGCTAAAATAAGCAATCTTCGCTGCCTGACAGGTGAGGGTCGAAGGGACGCCTAGGCCGGAGATTGCCGGAGATGCGTTTCACCGGAAATAAATCTGAACACAATGTATATAGATTTATGGTTCTTTTTTCACATTTGTTTCGCATAAACACGCATCGATATTGAAGAATATGCTCGACTCCATTTGAATTCCTGGTTTAACACAAACAAACCAGGCCTGTAACACACTCTATCTGTAATTTTTAGGTGGGGACATGCTCACTTAGAAGTGCCGAAAAGTGGGGGGGGGGCCCAAAGATATTCAGGCCCCCCTAAATCAAAAGTGGGGAGGGGGGGGGGGGCCTGGCCTCCCCCCGGTGCCGACGCCACTGTGAAGCTTCATGTTAAAAGGTTATGAATAATAGCCCTTTAACAGGGATTATGAAAAGCACGCCGTTGGAGCAGATTGCAATAAAATTTCATTACAAGGTTGTTATATTCAGGACTAAAACACTATCCCAATCATGCTAACTTTTTAAAAAGAATATTCGAGCTACATATTGTGAAACTGACCGATAACATTTCACCAACAGCACATATAATTAGGCCGATACCCAGTTCAAAAGAATACCAATCGAGAAATACAGTATGTGTATGTTACAGCTAGAAACCATATGCTAAATGTCGCCAAAATATATATTAGACTTCACGATGTATTATATTTAAATCTGTTGATAATTTAGTAATTATGGGTCACTATTTCTATGTTAAAACTACATGTTTATGATGATCTTTTGGCGCCATCTGTAGGTTTATGTATTTCATTAAAATTATAATTAATCATTGTTTCCATGTAACAAATTTCTCATTTTAATTTAGTTCGGATTAAGAAGTTATTTTGGGAAATTGGTTAGGTAATTGGATATTCTTAGTTCCAACCGACCCTATGCGGCCTTATAATTCTCACGCCAAATTGAACGTATTTGGTTAGGAATTTAAATAAAACCGGTAATCATTTATTGAAACACCCACTTCATAACATGACATGGCTCCACAAATAATGTCACATCTAACCATTTTTTTGCCGAAAGTCATTTCTAGTCCAACAATATTTTTCAAGATAAGAGCGATTGATTTAAAACTTGAATAGAATATATTATATTAGGTTAACATATGGTAGCATTAAACAATATATCACCAATCTAGAAACAACAAACTAAAATAGCAAACTATACCCAATTCCTTACGCTCAAAGAAATATAGTTAAAATATTAATTGCAATGGACGAACATCAACAAAGATTCGGGTAAAAATGTAACTCGATATGATACTTTTAATTATTTGTCATACAAAAAAGGATAAATGTACACCTTAAAACGTACATTACAATTTCTTAATACTGGAAGAAATAAATGAATTGTAGGAATTACGAAGCCTATCATTACGGTAGTATATAAACACCATGGAAACATAAATATTTAGCGGTATAATTAAAGATATTGATGTAATTGCGAAATTTGGGGCTGGTGTATCGTTTGTTCCTACATACAGCGATCCATATATACAAATATACATGTACTCCGTATAATATAAATTCAGATAGCAGTAAATAATGCGATTGAGGATTGTCGCGGAGATAGCATTTAGGTCGACCCGAGTTACTCGTGTCTGACACGGGGGAATCGGTTCACGTCGGAGAAACAAATGTATGCTGTAGTATTTTCTTTTGTCTTCAAAGTATGTAGCTTAGCACCAACATCTGTTTGCACGCGAAAGTAATTTTATCCTACTCAAACTTTACAGAATTCGACATTGAATTATCAGATTCTTTTTTTTCTATGCCAACATAGATTGCGTCATCAGGTTGCATAATGGAACAATGCCACTGTATTATTGCGCCCTCGTTTTCTAGCGAACGATGAAACGATGCCAAACAAAGGAGGAAGTAAATGCATTTTTTTTTTGTAAAACGAACGACTTTATTTATTGCAGCACGAAACAATGTGTTTTTCAATGATATTCCACGAAGATCGTCATGAAGGGTGTAGAACTTTTTTTATCGTTTTAAACGAATGAAGCAAAAACGATAAATGTGGACGCTCTCTTATCTTCCAAGTTAATCGCAAGAGGACGAGTTACTGGATATAATAGCTGTTCTGGGCTCCCCAATCAAAAAATGGTTGGTGTTATAGGATATGAGTGTGAACAGAATTGAAGAAATAAAGATAGTGATCCACATTTTCTCTATTCTCATTTCAGGTTATATTCTGAACTTCTGTGACAGAGGAGCTGTTGAATGTTCTACTCTCATATTCGTCTTCGTGAGCATTGACCGATATTTTGCTATCTGCCACCCGCTCGGTGTTGTCCGCCGTGTTTGGACCGGGAGAGGCACCTATGCTGTATTGATAATCATAGGCATTATATCCGGAGCAACGTCTGTGCCGTATGTATACATGACCGAGTACATAAAGATGGATGATGGGAATACAACTGCTCACTACTGTACCTTCTCAATCTCGCAGTCCTGGCAAACGCAATATGATACAGCACTACTCATTCTCAGATTTTTCATTCCCATTCCAATCATTGTGTGGTTATATGGGAGAATGATTCATAAACTCAGACAAACCATACCGGGCGATGCTTCAACGACACGACGACGGGGAAGATTACAGACGGTCATAATGCTCCTGACAGTCGTAACTCTGTTCTTTCTTTGCCAAACTCCATACGCAATACTGATCTTGTTGAACTACTATAGTCCACATGTCTTCACCATGGGATATTATGAGGAATATTCGT
The DNA here is from genome assembly GCA_036873755.1 of Hanleya hanleyi. Classification (NCBI taxonomy): domain Eukaryota; kingdom Metazoa; phylum Mollusca; class Polyplacophora; order Lepidopleurida; family Hanleyidae; genus Hanleya; species Hanleya hanleyi. Next base: position 8,887 of record JAVTVY010055976.1, on the reverse strand, counting down.
TGGTCTGGATTGTCCGAATATTAGTTTATGTGAACAGTGCTGCAAATCCAGTTGTGTATTTTTCGATGTCGTCCAAATTCAAACATGCTTTTTTGGATGTTTTTTGTTCTCGCAGGAATATCAATAGAGACCAGAATCCTCCAACACACATCTCTACAATTTCCTAAACTGAGGGAAAAGCAGCAAAGGCGGAGAGGCATCCAGGGGATCACTGTGTTTTTTTGTGTACCACGGTTGGTCAAAGTGGTAAAACTCTTATTTGAAATAACTGTTTTCTTCAACTTGGAATAATTGAATCTCATCATATGTGTTCATTAATATCATGCCAACTGAGTATGGCCATACGACTAATTTGTGGCAGCTGATAGTTTGTGCGTTAAACCTGGTGGACAAATTGTAACGTGAGTGACAAGAAGTTGTTTTGTGTAACTTCAAGTTAATACACCCATAACATGACATAATATCGATACCGTTGCTTAGGCATATTGATTATTATAGAACCACTTATTCGTTTGCTGAAAACTTACGTCACAGATATTTTCAAATAAGCAGTTGTGACACAAATTCTTGCACTTGAGTGACGAGAAATAAACTTGAATCAGACAAAGACTTTCACACAATTTGAAATGATTCCTATTTGTAAAGATAGGTTGTGACTCAAGGTGCCTTCACGTAGTTAGTCTATGAGATAATGATTTCGAGGTTAAACGATCTTTTTGTAATGTCCAGACACGAGACGTGGGTTTATCTGCGTTGAACAATGAGGTGATATAGTAAAAGGTATTTTACAGGGGGGCTGATACACATGACCGGTAACCGGTAACCACGGTAACTGATATAGATTAACGTGTGATGTAACATATTATTTGTACTGGACTAGAATATACTAGGATTTCATTGTTAACCACGATATAGTATTGAACGCCCAAGTTTAATGCTGGTTATATGCGGTCGAGACAAGGTAATATTGGTATTTTAATGCATCTGTTTGTATATACGTAACCAAATTTCATATTCATATGTACTCTTAATTTTGCTCGAGATAGCGAGATAAGAGATTCCAGGTTTCGGACATACATCGACCGTTTAGTCCAGTTAGTCCCACCAAGAACTAGATTCAGTGTGTAAATCTTGTATGTCCATTCTGTTCTTTAACCCACCCAAAACGGTTACCAACCATAGATTGACGACAACCGTAAACTTACTTTAACACAAAAAAGTCTATGTACAGGCTGATCATACGATGTGGCTTCTGGTTGTTGTGTGAATGTATTCGTTCAGCTTATTCCTGACTCCTTGTTCTCGTCCTCATTTTTCTCAAGTTCCTTATTGACGCCAACGACACTTCGTAAGGTTCAGTTCGTCGACTCCTTCCGACGGACGAATAAAACCCGTCTCGATGACGAGGGGAAAGCAAACGCGCACAAGTGCACTTAACAAATAAGCATATGCGCGAGGTTAATTAGCTATATTCACACTCTCATCCAAATAGTATTGTTTAGACACGTGTTACCGGAATATTATTAGTAAATCTAGCGTGTCGGTGAGCGAGATTTTGTCAAAACAAACAATTATTTATTGGACTTGACCTGTCAATGTTCTCACTAAAACCGAGGAACCCCGACGTGGAGATTAGGAGCTAGCGGAGATAACAACCTGCAAAGATAACCGATAACTCTAAATGTATACAATGGTGTATTCGGAATAAACGCAAGTGTATAGCCCGTTACCCAATTCGACTGTTACCCAGTACCCATTACCCAGTTCGCCTCTGTCTCCGTTGTCTATGACCATCTAGCCATCTGTATCTGGTGGTTTTGCTATACACCCCCATTTTCAAATGAACTAATCTTCTAATTTGACCTAGTTTTGACTTGAGAACGTGAAACTGGGTACTGGGTATCAGCTTCTGGGGTCAATTGGAGCCTATTTTCATATACACCCGGGCAGAGGATAATGGGTAAATTCAAAATGGCGGCCATGTGGTATCCGCGAAAGTCGTGTTTTTCAATCTTTTCGCTCCATTTCTTCACATTTGCCTTGCCTAAAAGGCCTTGAAAGTATTTTATTTATGCAAAACTAATCATTCTATATTTTATTTTATTTTTTTTCGAGAGAGAAATCGGAAAAATGAAAATTTCGAAGATGGCTTCCGAGAAGGACATCTTGGATTTTTTTACCTTTCCCGGTAGGTCTTGAACCCAAGATACTGTGTGGTAAGTTTCAGCGCTCTAGCTCTAGTGGTAGGGAAAATATATAGGAGAGGGGGGGGGGGGCACTTTTCGCGGGAGTTTGGGTGGGATTTATGTTGGGATTCAGTTAATATTTCTTTCACCCAAGGATGTGGCATTACTTGTATTTGGATGAGGGTTCATTAGGACAGTATAGCGTTTTAACAACTGCTATTTCTTAAGTCCCCACTAAATCCCTATCTTGGGGTGGGGGTTTCGCTTGACCTGGGAACATGTGGCAAGAGTGATCATGAAAATTATGGTCCTAAAAAGTGACCATGTGTAAGCTGGTCGAACTACTTCTGGGATCAATATTATCTTGGTCGCAGCTGAGACACCAGTCACAGGAATGACCATAAAATCTATGGTCAGGAAAATCGAGAATGCTGGTCAAACTATTCCTTTGAGCAATTTTTGTTGGTCGCAGCCGAGAAACCTATCACAAGAGTGACAGTACAAAACTCTTGTCGGAGGAAACGACCGAAAACATCGGTCAAAATTTGATGTGACCAGGGTTAATATGGTGGTTTATTGGTGCATGGTGGAAGGTGACCAGGTATTTCTTGGTCGCCACTTTCCACCATGTAGCCACAATCGACTCTTTAACGGCCGCACAGCCCTCGACCAAAGTTTTCTGTCCACGAGAAAGAAAATTAGGTCGGTGATCCGCATTATTTAATTTGTCTTTAGATGAAACAGGTTGGTTTACGTGTCATCTGAAACTTTGATTAAACATCTACGTTCAATTTTATGCACAAATTCTTATATCTGGTCACCTTTCCCAATCATTTCGGTGTTAAATGTTAGACAAGAGGTTGACTGTATTCATTTTTATGGGCATCCATTTCATAAGCCGATATGGTGACCCCCAATTTTTATTTCATTTTTCTGCTATGTGTAACAGTGTTGGCCTGGGGGGGGGTGGCCATTATGGCCCCCCCACCAAACTTTCTGCACTATCTCCGGAACGGCGAAAAATGGAGAGCTGAAACTCCGTGACTTTATCATTTGTCTTATTGGGGTCATTTTGAGCTTATTTTCATAACCCCCCGAGCAGAGGATCATGGGTAAATTCAAGATGGCGGCCACGTGGTGTACCAGAAAAGTGATTTTTTGTCACATTTCTTCAAAATTTCTGCTTTTCCGCAATGAAAAGTGGGCAAAAACTATTTTATTTCATATCACATTAATATTTGCTAATTTTTCGTGCAGTTTTTGTGGAGAAATTGCAAAAATAAAAAATTCGGAAAATCTGACAAAAAAATCGACCAAAAAATGCCGTTTTTCAAAATGGCGTCACTGTGACGTCATCGAAGCGGCCATCTTGGATTTTTTTACATTTTCTGGTAGAACTTGACCCAAGGGTATAGTGTAATAAGTTTCAGCTCCCTAGCTCAAGGGGTAAGAAAAATAATTAGGGGGGGCCATTTCGCTCCCCCCAGGCCTGGACAGGTCCCAAAAAGCCCAGGCCAGATAGGGTTAAAGCTTTTAATACAAGTCTATGATCCAATCACAAACAAGTATTCTCTCATTCAATCACAAACAAGTATTCTCTCATACAACTGAATTGTCATGACATTTCAAGTGTATGTTGTAAGTGATACATGCTTCATATTTCACGTTAATCGGCAGTTGATGTCAATAAGTCAATGAATCTCTGATTACGGTAAGGCATTTCAGTGGGACAGCACTACAGTTTTACAGCATAAGGCCTGTTCACTCTCACCTGTGTTGATATAGCTGACAACTTGTTGAAAGAGATGTTAAGCTCCACTCACTCTCCCTCAGTCACTCACCCTATCCATATTACATTATGATAACCAATATCCGTCCATCCGTCCGCCCATCCATCCATCCAAGCAGGCATGAAATTAGAATAAGCACTGGCTATAATACTTTTTCGAAGAGGAGCGGAGAACACTTTCCAATAATGTTGCAGATGAAATAAATACAGGATAAAGATCGTATCTCTCCTCTCGGAGGTCATTAAGTCCTTAACTGAGTGACTGTACATCTGATACAATCGGCTCATAAAACATGTATGATTATTGGACAGGATTGTTGTTATATAGAACGTCGCTTATTCTTGCGAATCTAGGCAATATAAAACAAGTGTCATAAGCCAGAGACATGCTTATGTTATTTCTCTTATCGGCTAATGACGGCTCATTGGTCGGGCTTTCAGATCGTTGAGGCTCGAACGAGTGTTTTCTCGGTTTGACAGAACTATCCAACATGCATCCCTTTGAATTCGATCGTATTCTCCAAATTGGAGGTATTTTCGCGTTGTTTGATGTTTTTCATCAGTGAACCCAAATACCAGTCCGTATAACTATGAATCTCTGTCCTTTACTCAACAGTTTCTATGTAGATGGCCGTCCGTGTTCAAACAGAATATTTCATGAGATTGATGAAACTAGTGAGAACTTGCGGATAAACTGTTTGGAAGCCATTGTTCGTATCTTCTCAGTCATATCTTCTCCTACTACATCTTTGGACTGATTTATACTTTTATTGATACTGATATTTATTCAACGAAATATAATCATTGAACCGCCTACGTTAACACAGGATATAAAACTATTGAGCGACCTAGGGAAAATTGACATTTGTTAATGGTGGCCGATACCTCTTCTCGAGACTGAAGTCCCATCGAATTTAACCGCTATGAACGACACGAATACCACTTTTCTGGATAACTTCTCTGATGAGGAAACTGTTACAACTAATATTCTCAACCCCAGAAGTAACGATGTGTTTTATGAGGCCTCCTTGGGTGCAAAGATATATATTATGGCTGTTCTCGGACTAGTCATCTTTGTTGGTGTTGTCGGGAATATTTTGGTACTGCTGCTAATCGGATTGGAGAAGTCGATGCGTACAACAGTGAATCGTGGTCTGTTTCTCCTGGCCATAGCTGATCTTCTTGTACTAGTTTGCCTTCCCATCCTGCCGGTTGGAGCTGAATTCCTTGAAGACGATTCCTATTTAGGAGAAGCAATGTGTAAGTATTATTTACCTTGTATGTGCGAGCGCTTTCGTTTACCTATTTCATTCAGGACGTTATCCCTCATCTGCACCTGGCGTCTCCAACTGGGCAGGGGAGGGGGAAGTGTCATATGACTTCTTGTCAGTACTCCGGCATCGTTTACCACCACCCTTTCAATGTTGCGTTTAATTGTTACTTATATCTTTCGCTGATTACGCGCAAGCAATGCGGTGCTGGATCCGACCGTACGGTCTTCGCATGAAAGTGTACTGAGGTTCAAACAATATGCGTCAATACACCGTGATACTATTACTGCCTTACACCGCAATACTAGTGCCATCATACACTATCATACTAGTACTGTCTTTGCTTTCGTTGAGATGGACACATTGGACATAAAAAACAAATTTCTGTTCGAAAATGTATTACAGACGTATAATTTTGAGGTGGGAAATCTTCAATCGAGGAATTCATTAATATTATAAGCCACCGATATGAGACACCTATACGCTAGATTTTACATTACTTCAGATATAGCTGGCGAAGTCCTATGGAACACACTTTCTCCTCCTCCTTATTCGCCTGACGTTTGTTATATAGTTTCTTAACTTTTCAATAAATTAATCGATTCCTCTAAACTTTCACCAGAAAAAGCAAAAGTTTGGCCAGGGTATGAACGGTTAAGGGCAATGTGACCTAAAATCAAGAAATCATAGAAATTCAGTTTTTGTTTGAGTGGATACAACAGTGGGTAACGATATGCCAGGCACCGAGATTATCAAAGGCCAAATAGGTGAAAGGTCAGTATCACGGTGCCCCCCAAACAGGAAATTATTGAAGAAAAAAATCGTCTGTGTTATTACTGCAGTCCAAAGATGTGAATTGTGACCAAATTTCAGAAATATTTTACGCTTATGACCAATAAGAAACCTATTGAACTCGAAATGTCAAAGGTTAAGGACACTGGGATAAAAAAAAACAGGATGTCATTGATAAACACATTACCATGGGTGGATGCTACAGTGAGAAACGATGAATCGGGTACAAAAATCGAGATAAAAAGTTCAACAGTCAAGGTCAGTGATCACCAGTAACTGAAAGTAAAACATGGGACTCCGATATGTAACAGGTAAAGTTTTGTATTAATGACGTATTCCATAGTGACAGTTCGAGTTTTCGTGAGACTGGCGTGGATAAATACTCAGGGTATTGGCAATGAAAAACCATCTCTACGAAATTTTCTTCCAATTTTCTGCACAAGCCAATGAACAATTCCGGATTTGAACCAACCAATCGAGCGCTTTAAAGCTGGAACGTATCCCATCTTGCATGTTCATTCTAATTAAACTCCATGGAGACGGACCATATAGAAACTGATTGCACACGAAATAAAAATGACACGAGTGGATAGAATAGTGTTGATTAGGAGAGGATCCATCCTGTCTATGTGTCGCTCAGAAGTGGAAATTCCCTTCCTTAAAATTATCCCAGAGGCTTGATGAATAGTTAGTCGCTATATTTAGATAGATGAAATTTGAAAACAGTTACTTCTCCTCAAATTACGTATAGGTTTGATAGATCAGTGCAAACAACATGACGTCCATTTTGTCGTTTTCCGATTGGTTCTGATATTTGCCATGTTTTCCCCCTCTATTCCAAAAATCCAGACTGGGGCGTACGGAAGCGCATACAGTGGTCATGAAATAGTGAATACGTCAACTAATTGCTCTATCCTCTCTCTTACAGGTTACGTCCTGGGTGTCTATGATAGGGGAGCCTTAGTCTGCTCGGCACTCATATTCATTTTCCTCAGTTTCGACCGATATTTTGCGATTTGCCACCCACTGCGAAACCGTGAGTTATGGTCGGGACGAAGAACCAACATCATTCTGGTGATCATCTGGTTCACGGCCGTAGGGGTGTCCATACCATATGTATACATGAATGACTACAGGGAAGTTCAAGAAGCAAATACGACGCTCTACTACTGTTTCTTCGACGATACGGAAATGTGGAAAAGAATTTATGACACAGTGATGCCCGGGACAATATTTTTTTTGCCTATTCCACTTCTCGTTTTCCTGTACGGACGCATGATCTATGTACTGAGAAAGACGTTGCCTGGCGAGACCACAGCGGAGGCAGCTTCTACTTCCGTCCGCCGTGGCAGAGTTCAGGTGGTAACCATGCTTATATCGGTTGTATCAATCTTTTTCGTGTGTGAAATCCCATTCTGGTCATTATTCCTGTTAGACACCTTTACCCCTCATGTCTTTTCTTTCGCAACCAGTGATGGGGAACTAGTGTACTCCCTCGTCTGGGTATTCCGTCTAATGATGTATGTAAACAGCATTGCAAATCCGATTGTATATTTCACCGTGTCCACTAACTTCAGACAGGCCTTTCGTAACATATTTTGTAGGAGAAAGAACTCTCGAAAGGGAGATTCTTCTCGCAACAACCAGCTTCCAACTGTTTCTTCCAAGCTGTGAACTATTGGTTGGCCAGCTTAGCAAGTAGAAGGGAACATGCAGACAAACAACACCTAACTTTCTATGATAGCTCTGTGGGCCCTAAGATTGAAATATTTGCAAGGCGGCACAACATCGAAGACAGAGGACAGCGGAATTAGTCAATCTCCGATATGCTTAACTATATTCATTCGTTCTATTTCGGCGAAAAGGCGGTAGGTGTATTTGAACAGACGTATAACTCCAAGTTAAGGTCTTATCTGTATTCTATTTAGTATGATTGTCATATGCCATCGGGATTTGTTCTTGTATCGCAGTTGTATGCCTTCATTTTGGGGACCGTATCTAAAAATCCACATTTTGTAACTTACTGACCATTAAACCTGTCTATATCTTTTCTCACATAAGCATGTTGTGTATTTTATCATTTATATTGGCTTTTCGTTGGAATCCACTGATTAACTGAGCATCAAAACAGGACTCCGAATGTATCAGCGAAAAGCATTTTGTATATCAATAGTTTGACATATATTTATTCATGTCATCTTAAGGAATGGTAGTTTACATCAGGTTATATGGGTATATTTGAATTTTACAGAACAGTTCAAAGATAATCAACCAGTCAGACATACAACGCAGGGAGTTATTTTAACCAATGAAATCAATCGAAAAGGTGCTCATATGAACTGACCAATAAAAGGAATTGAGACGGTTTTCATCGGAAAAGAACTCGTACTACTTAGTTTCGATTTCGGTTGCGGCATCAGAGCTATGTTCAAATGGGCCCAGTAATGAAATAGCAGAAATGGATGCAAATTGTTCTCAAAACAATCACTGATATTTGATTAAGACGATTCGTAGTTAGTCTTAAGCTTTCAATCATTTATCACCAACAAAGCAGCGATTCAAATTATTGTACTCCCTTCCTTTATATGAATGGAACGATTTTTTTTACTTTTATTATCGAGTCGAACTCTTATTCTGTAGCCCAAAGTTTAACGATGGGCCTGATTCAAATGTCAGCTAGCGAATAAGGCTCTTCGGACACCCAGTCATACATTTCCACTGAAAATTGACAGAGCTACTTCATCATGTATCAAAAAGAACAGTAATCAATAGTTTAATTACTTCGTGCATCTAAAAGAACAATAATCAATAGTTGAATTACTCCTAGAAAAAAAAAGTAAATTAAAATG
>JAVTVY010055975.1:0-29221 GCA_036873755.1 Hanleya hanleyi | reverse complement strand
CTTGGTAACTAGTTGACCTTGAAGCAAGAGCTGAGAACTCACATATTCCACACTGAAATCGACAATAGTCAAACACAAGAAAATAGTAGTTTTCCTGCAAATGGATTCCTTTCAGACGAGAGAATTTTTCATGAAGGAAGAAGAAAGTGATGAAGTAAACCTTTGTTCTTGAGTTAATAAACAGGTGTGAAGTTCATAAAGGACTCCTCTTCCCATTAAATTAGTGAATGTATGGTTTTTATTTCACAACAGTTTAACTTAATGTAGCTGTTTCAAACATGGGAGACAACTCCACAGGACAATACCATATAAATGCAGGGAAAAGAACTTCGAATATTCCAACAATATTCCAACATATTTAGTCAGCTAAGCTTGATTCAGTTTTGGGGGACTGCGACCTAGACCTTTGACAGATTGATCTCATATGTATGGCTCCACTTTGCCATGCGAGTAAGGTATACTCAAAGTTTGATACCAATCCATACCTTGAAACTAGAGCTATCGCATGGACAACAAATGTTAATAATGGATGAATGGACAGAACGCAACATCTCATCACACGACCTCGTCTTCGACAGGCATATGAAAATGTGACTTTTAATAATTTCTTGATTTTGGGGTCACAGTGACCTTGACCTTTGACCTTGACCTCAATTTTGGTACACAACACATCGTCTTCCCTCAATCTATCAATGCACACAAAAAATCATGATTTTCAATGATTTCCTGAATTTGGGGTCACAGTGACCTTGACCTTTGACCTTGGCCTAAATTTTGGTACATGACAAACCGTCTCCCCTCAATTTCTCAATGGACACAAAAAACCATGATTTTTAACAATTTCACGATTCTGGGGTCAGTGACCTTGAGCTTTGACCTTGACCTACATTTTGGTATGTGACACATTGTGTCCCCCTAATGTATCTACTGACACAAAAAAATGTTATTTTTAATAATATCCTAATTTTGGGGTCAGTGACCTTTGACCGTGACCAAATTTTTGGTATGCATCACTTCATTTCCGCTTATTGAATCCACTCACAAAAAATTAGAAATTTTTAACGATTTCCTGATTTTTCAATCACACTGACCTTTGACCTCTGACCTTGACCTACATTTAATATGCAACACATCGTTCCCCCCTAGGGCATCCACTCACCAAAAATTAGAACTGTAGATAGAAAACTGTCAACGATCAATGATTTCCTGATTTTTGGCAACAGTGACCTTTGACCTCTGACCTCGACTTCGGTACGCGACACATCGTCTCCACCTGGTGTATCCACTCACAAAAAATTGCAACTGTGGCTAGAAAACGTTCACAGATATAGACCGGACACGAACACTTCAGTGATTTCCTGTTTTTTAGGCCAGTGACCTTTGACCTGTGACCTCGACCTTCATTTTGGTACGCGACACATCGTCTCCCCGTAGGGTATTCACTCACCAAAAATTGGAGCTGTGGATAGGAAACTGTCCCAGATATAGACCGGACACGAGAACCGGACAGACGGACGGAAACCGCCATCACATAATACGTCCGCCTTTTGGGCGGGCGTATAAAAAATCATACAGATAATCATAAATGCAAAAAAAAAAAATCCTTTCATGAAAATATCTCAGATTGATTTATTATACCAGATCTTTATTCCTTTTTGCTTTATGAATTTATTGAGGAATTATACAACTGATGCATGACATACCGAAGTAAACTGAATATTAATTGCATCATCAAACTGCAGTTTGTCTTGAAGATCCAATATGTGTGATCTTTCTTTATTTGTGCCTGCAGACATTATTTCTGAAAACTTGTATGTACCCCTGCAAACGAAACAAACAAAAGTAGAATAAGAAGTCTGAATAATATATGTGTCACAAAGGTGAAATATAGCAAAAGGTATGTTTGGTAGCGGGTTCACCAGTGTATGTAAAACAAAACATTTTAGGAAGACATTATATAGAATAGGTAACTTTCACTTGATTCTATAGCTCGGTTGAAGACGTTAACACAGTAAGATTAGAATCTAAATAATTTATATCCAGAAATCACGTTTCATGTTTTGTACAAATAAATACCGTAAAATCCATCTTACTGATAATGGTTTTCTCCCATCATTATTATTGTGGACAAGTTCGGCAATCTGAAAAGTCAAACTGTTCAAATCATTGTAGTTTACAACACATATATACAGTTAGAACATACCCCTTACTGTCCAGAAGTGTCTTTGAAGTAACTTTGAAGTAACTTTGAAGTGTGGCCATATTTCAACCTTGAAGTGCAAGGCTCAGAGTCAGAAGTGTGCTTGCAGTGTGGGTATTGTTTGTAGCAATGCCATATAAGGGCATTGAAGTCACAATGAAGTCACAATGAAGTCACTTAGAAGTGTGCCTCAAATATTTTAATTAGGTACTGCAAAGGCACTTCATAGACACTTCCACAGAAGGGTAACCTTCATAGGCACTTCTGAAGTGCTCTTGAAGTACCTAATTAGAATATTTGAGGCACTTCAATGTCCTTATATGGCAAGTCACTTCATCCACTCTTCTACAGAAGGATACCTTTCATATCCACTTCTGAAGTGCCCTTGAAGTACCTTATTAGTATCATAGCAAATCCGTGTGATGAAAAGGTATGTAAATTAAGCCACGAGATATTTACTTTCCCAGAAAAGAATACACAAATATATATTTGAGCACAGAAAGTTTTATTCAGAGAAAATACAGAGTGAGACAGAACAGTACATCATAAAATATTTACAATAAACCGCTAGCACAGTTCTTTTTTTTTGTATGCATTTACATGCAGTCTTTGGTATGAGAATTTATTGCAGTATTATTATTCAAGGGTGACCGTGTTCTTTTCCAACTTGAACTTGAAGCAGCAGCTAGATCTTTCGAAGGATAGTTTACTTCAGTTGCCCTGAGGTCCACTCGGACGTAACCCAACGCTGAAACCCACCAGTCTGAATTGTGAACTTCTTGGCCTGTGGCGATAAATACATGCATATAATTAAAACCTGATCAGTTGTATATATGGTTCCATATGACATGCAATCCAGTTTTTTTTTTTTTTTTTAATACACTCCGGCATGTCAGGATGATTGAATAGGTTGACTAACATAAAGGGTAAAGAATGGAACACATCCCTACGATTTACAAAAGATTGATGAAGATTATCGATTATCCTTTCTTTAGTACTCCATGATATACAACAATGGAGATAAACAGTTTGTGTGATGTTCTAGCCAATATACACTATGAAGAAATCAACCATACCTGCATGTAGGTGTGCTCATTAAATTTCCCATCAGTCGAGTGGCTGCTTGAAGTGAGCCGAGTTCCTTGTTGCAGCTGTATTCTGGAATTATGAAAGTATTGACAAAGAAGCCATTAGAAACAATCATGTGGATTTTGATAATTTCAGGGATTCATACAAGTTGAAAATTTCAGTATTTTTTTACTCAATGAGTGGATTCAGTTTTCAGTATTTTCTTCAATTTGAGTATTTCTTCAAATTTACCACCACTCTCAATGATTTTATATTGTTTCATCCCTTAAAACAATAGGCTATTGAGTTTTCGTCAAAACCTAAATATATTTAGTCAAATTCGGAGGTCTGAATTGAGTTTTCAAATGAATTTTACCCCTGATTACCGGTTGTAAAAAGTGACTTGTATGAATCTCTGAATTTGTCTTTTTTTAATTCCTGGTTCAACTAAATCTTCATGCAAGACTTCAAATAACAAATAAATGCTTATTAACTACAAATTGTATTCTTAAATTTTTTAAATGAAATAAATGTATGAAATGAAATATTCTCATTTCTCAAGATGTGGGTAAAAATGTACAATTGAAGTGTGAAGATCCTTAGCTTTGGTATATGAGCAGTGCAATCAATAGACAAGGAAAATATAGCCTGTTATAATGATAAAAATTAAGTCTAATCATAATTGATTATACTTTTTCTGATTGCAGCTAAAACAGGTAATGCTAACATTTTATTATCAATATATTCTAAAACTTATTTCTTTACCATTTTGTCAAAAATCTGGTATGGGAATATTCTACATTCTGCAAGGGAAAAATCAATACAATTTATTAATCAATAAAAAATCAAAACAACAAGATAATTTATTTAGAGCTACCATCCCCCCAACCAGTTAAATCCACCTGTTTTGACATGAACTGAACAGTTTTGGGATAAAAATATCTCACCCTCAGGGGATTTCCTCCAGGGGTGCATGCCAATCTTCATATGAGGTCCCCAAGCCTGGTGTTTCCAAGCTGACAAGTCACACAATCATAACAATGGCATTTAATCCACACTGCCTTGATCAACCTGGATAGATCTGAAAGTGATATTGGGACAGAGATATGGATATTTCGCCATGTTACATGACCCATTAAATTTGACTGCAATTATAAGGTGGAGTACAGTATAATAACCTGCAGTCCATATAGCAAAATATTTATTGAGGCCAATATCAATTTTTTAATATGTCAAGGGAAACTTGTTGATAAAATATAGCTGACACTCTCAGGTCTACATCACTGTTCAGCCCAGTTCTTTGCTTATTAAGTTATGAAAAACAGAAAAAATTTAGTTATATTTATAAGTTACTTACCATATCACTAGCTGCTATCATCACCATCTGCAATACAGTTCTTCAAACCTCCATAGTTCTAGCTTAACAGGAGCAAATCCATCTGATTTCTGCAGTTGGAGAGGTCAGCCATTTTGATTGTTATCGTCTGGTGGCGCCCCCAGTGTTCAATTAAATTTTCAAGGGCAGATAACTCCACTCATTTTGGCAAAGACAGTTCAGAATATAAAAATTTTTTGAAACAGAAATTATATATATTATACTTAGTGATAATGATGAAGAGGATAATATAAAGTATTCTTTAATGGGTATTTTTTTGTTGCTGACATTATGTTAGAACTGATTCTTCTAAAAATATTTTCCCATTTTGTCCAATTTTACTATGAAATCATGGATTTGGAATGACTATAAAATCTGAATTCAACAAGATTTCTTATCTAATATGTGAGAGACTGGTGTTATTAATGTCTTTATTCTATTCAAATAGAAACCCATAGTACTGATCACTTTAAAATATCAAAAAATATGTTCACATTTCTGAGTAATATGTCAGTAACCACATGTGAATATTTTACACAGTTGTAGCTATTTTGAAATGTGAAGTACAATCTGATGTTTGGTGGTTTCATTGAAATGAGATTTGATGTCACTGAGTGAAATCAAATCAGCCAACTTTAAGCTGGGTTATTCCCAGAGCTAATTAATATAACTGAACTTGTAAACATGTAGTTCTAATTTATAATGTTATGTTACTGTAACAGTTTGTGGGAAAATTCCAATAATCTAGAAATCCTATTGGATTGAATCTTATAGGATTTTTCAGAATCTATTATAATAGGATTTTTTCAGGATCTTGTGGGATTTTTCAGACTCTTATATTTTAGCTCATATGATTTTTTAGAATCTTTAGGATTTTTCAAAATCTTATAGGATGCTAGAAGATATTTTTTGCAAGGGGAAGTCCCCCAGGTTGTGCTATATAACTGACAAAGTCCAAGAAGTGTCTTTGAGGAGTACCTTAGATTATGCAGAACAAAAACAAAGTCTCAGAAGTGTCTCTGAAGTCCCCTAAGTTTTGCTGAAGAACTGACAAAGTCCAAGAAGTGTCTTTGAGGAGTACCTTGGATTATGCCGAACAAAAACAAAGTCTCAGAAGTGTCTCTGAAGTCCCTCATTTTTTGTCATGAAATTGACAAAGTCCATGAAGTGTCTTTGAGGAGTCCCTTGACTACTGCCTTTTTCTAATGAAGTACCTTTGAAGTGTGCCAATATTTTTCTCTGTCGTTGAAGTGCCTTTCAAGTGTACTCTTCAGAGGCACTTCTAGGCACACTTCACATGAAGTGTGACACTTCTGGACAGTAAGGGACATGTATCAAGTCGAGAGAGTGAGTGAATAGAATTTAACGTCGCTTTCAACAATATTTCAGCTATATCACGACGAACCAACTAAGCACCACCCAGCCCAGTTGTGTTCCTGCTACTTCAAAGAAGAAATCTTTGAAGCAGCATGGAACCAGACACCCGCCATCCACCCTATAAAACACTGAGGACAGCGCACAAGACAGACAGGACGCTTACATGGTGCAATAAAGACAAGTGATATTACAGTGCTAAACATCACATTATCAAGTTCCTGTTGCTTCTCAGCAAAATGCATTGAAGCAACAGGAACCTGAACCCACCCAACCTACATGTATCAATACTAGAATAGATCTGAGTCATTGCCTTTGGGGATTGGTTACATCTACGACTATATATCTCTCGTCTGATTAGGAATGAATTAGAGAGAAAGACGTAGTTTTCTCTGAATGGTGAAATGCGTTCATACATGTAGAGCAATACTCTCTCACCCCCTGAACACTAATTATATTTTTCTGTGTAGTATGTACATGTAGTTTAAGTAAAGAGTGAGTGAGTGAGTAGGATTTAACGTCGTTTTCAACATTTTTTCAGTCATATCACGACGGTGCCTACATGTGCCAGAACACGAGAGTGTCCACAGTTCCTATTATGCTGGACACTGATCAGCCCAGCCAGTAAAGAGGCTTGTAGTTCTCTTTATGTCCACTATTCCATCATCATATGTCCACTATTTCATCATCATATCACCATTATTCCATCATATGTCCGGTGTATCAACATATGTCCATTATTCCATCATATGTCCAGTGTATCAACATATGTCCACTATTCCCTCGTATGTCCAGCATATCATGTCCACTATTTCATCATATGTTCAGTATATCATGTTCACTATTTCATCACATGTTCAGTATATCATCATATGTCCAATATTTCATCATATGTTCAGTATGTCATCATACATCCACTATTCCATCATATGTCCAATATACCATTTCCACTATTCCATCATATGTCCAGTATATGTTCAGTATGTCATGTCCAGTATACCATTTCCACTATTCCATCATATGTCCAGTATATCATGTCCACTATCCCGTCATATGTCCAGTATATCATCATATGCCCACTATTCCATCATATGTCCAGTATATGTTCAGTATGTCATATGTCCACTATTCCATCATATGTCCAGTATACCATTTCCACTATTCCATCATATGTTCAGTATATCATGTTCGCTATGCCATCATATGTCCAGTATATCATGTCCACTATTCCATCATATGTCCAGTATACCATTTCCACTATTCCATCATATGTTCAGTATATCATTTCCACTATTCCATCATATGTCCAGTATATCATGTCCACTATTCCATCATATGTCCAGTATATCATGTCCAATATCTCATCATAATTCCAGTGTATCATCTTATGTCCAATATTTCATTTTATGTTCAATGGGTCATCATATGCCCACTATCCCATTATATGTCCAGTGTATCATCATATGTCACTATTGCCTTTAAGGGTGAGTGAGTGAATATGATTAACGTCGCTTTCAACTATATTTCAGTCATATTACGACATTGGGTCCTAATATTGCTTTTCACACCCGGGAAGCACACAGGTTGGGTCCTATTGCCTTTCAAGTCCAGTGTGTCATCATATGTCCAATATTCCATCATATGTCCAGTGTATCGTCATGTCTCCACTATTCCATCATATGTCCAGTATACCATCATATGTCCAATATTCCATCATATGTCTAGTGTATCATCATGCCACTATTGCCTTGTAAGTCCAGTGTGTCATCATATGTCCAATATTCCATCATATGCCAGTATGTCATGTTCACTATTTCATCATATGTTCAGTATATCATCATATGTCCAATATTTCATCATATGTTCAGTATGTCATCATATGTCCACTATTCCATCATGTCCAGTATACCATTTCCACTATTCCACCATGTCAAGTATATGTTCAGTATGTCATCATATGTCCACTATTCCATCGTATGTCCAGTATACCATTTCCACTATTCCATCATATATCCAGTATATCATTCCACTATCCCGTCATGTCCAGTATATCATCATATGTCCACTATTCCATCATACGTCCAGTATACCATTTCCACTATTCCATCATATGTTCAGTATATCATGCCCACTATTCCATCATATGTCCAGTATATCATTTCCAATATTCCATCATATGTCCAGTATATCATGTCCACTATTCCATCATATGTCCAGTATATCATGTCCACTATTCCATCATATGTCCAGTATATCATTTCCAATATTCCATCATATGTCCAGTATATCATGTCCAATATTTCATCATAATTCCAGTATATCATCTTATGTCCAATATTTCATTTTATGTTCAATGGGTCATCATATGTCGACTATCCCATTATATGTCCAGTGTGTCATTATATGTCCATATTCCATCATATGTACAGTGTCATCATATGTCGACTATTTCATCATATGTACAGTGTATCATCATATGTCACTATTGCCTTGTAAGGGTGAGTGATTGAATATGATTTAACGTCGCTTTCAACTATATTTCAGTCATATCACGGCGTTGGGTCCTATTGCTTTTCACACCCAGGAAGCACACAGGTGGGGTCCTACTGCCTTAATTGTAAGTCCAGTGTGTCCATCATATGTTCAGTATACCATCATATGTCCAATATTCCATCATATGTCTAGTGTATCATCATGTCACTATTGCCTTTTAAGTCCAGTGTGTCATCATATGTCCAATATTCCATCATATGCCCAACATATCATAATATGACCACTATTCTATCATATGTCCAGTATACCATCATATGTCCAGTATGTCATCACATGTTCAATATTCCATCATATGTCCGGTGTATGATCATGTCACTATTGCCTTGTAAGTCCAGTGTGTCATCATATGTCCAGTGTATCATAATATGTCACTATTGCCTTGTATGTCCAGTGTGTCATCATATGTCCACTATTCCATCATGTCCAGTGTATCATCATGTCACTATTGCCTTGTATGCCCAGCATGTCATAATATGTCCACTATTCCATCATATGTCCAGTGTACCATCATATGTCACTATTGCCTTGTATGTCCAGTGTGTCATAATATTTTCACTATTCCATCAAATGACCAGATTGTCATACCTCCCCTATTCCATCATATGTCCAGTATATCATCATGTCTCCACTATTCCATGTCCAGTATATCATATGTGCACTATTCCATCATATATCCAGTGTATCATCATATGTCACTATTGCCTTGTATGTCCAGTATATCATATGTGCACTATTCATCATATATCCAGTGTATCATCATATGTCACTATTGCCTTGTATGTCCAGTATGTCACCATATATCCACTTATCCATCATTTGTCCAGTGTATCATCATATCTTCACTGTTCCACCATATGGTCAGTGTGTCATCATATCTTCACTATTCCATCACATGACCAGTGTGTCATATCTTCACTATTCCTTCATACGTCCAGTGTATCATCATATCTTCACTATTCCATCACATGACCAGTGTGTCATCTTATCTTCACTATTCCATCATATGCCCAGTGTATCATCATATCTTCACTATTCCATCATATGTCCAGTGTGTCATCATATCTTCCCTGTTCCTTCATATGTCCAGTGTATCATCATATCCTCACTGTTCCTTCATATGTCCAGTGTGTCATATCTTCACTGTTCCTTCATGTCGTGTATCATCATATATCCACTGTTCAATCATATGCCCAGTATGTCATCATATCTTCACTGTTCCTTCATATGTCCAGTGTATCATCATATCTTCACTGTTCCTTCATACGCCCAGTGTATAATGATATCTCCACTATTCCTTCATATGTCCAGTGTATCACCATATCTTCACTAGTTCCTTCATATGTCCAGTGTATCATTATATCTTCGCTGTTCCTTCATATGTCCAGAGTATAATCATATCTCCACTATTCCATCATATGTCCAGTGTGTCATATCTTCACTGTTCCTTCGTATGTCCAGTGTATCATCATATCTTCACCGTTCCTTTGTATGTCCAGTGTGTCATCATATCTTCACTGTTCCTTCATATGATCAGTGTGTCATATCTTCACTGTTCCTTCCTATGTCCAATGTGTCATCGTATCTTCACTGTTCCTTCATATGTCCAGTGTATCATCATATCTTCACTGTTCTTTGATATGTCCAGTGTGTCATCATATCTTCACTATTCCTTCATCTGTCCAGTGTATCATCATATCTCCACTGTTCCACCATATGACCAGTGTCATCATATCTTCACTATTCCTTCATTTGTCCACTGTATCATCATATCTCCACTATTCCTTCATATGCCCAGTGTATCATCATATCTTCACTATTCCTTCATATGACCAGTATGTCATCATATCTCCACTATTCCATCACATGACCAGTGTGTCTTCATATCTTCACTATTCCTTCATATGTCCAGTGTGTCTTCATATCTTCACTATTCCTTCATATGTCCAGTGTGTCATATCTTCACTATTCTTCATAGGTCCAGTGCATCATCATATCCCCACTATTCCATCATATGACCAGTATGTCATATCTCCAATATCCCATCATATGACCAGTGTATCATCATATCTTCACTATTCCATCATATGACCAGTATGTCATATCTCCAATATCCCATCATATGACCAGTGTATCATCATATCTTCACTATTCCTTCATATGTCCAGTGTGTCATATCTTCACTATTCCTTCATATGTCCAGTGTATTATCATATCTTCACTGTTCCACCATATGACCAGTGTGTCATATCTTCACTATTCCTTCCTATGACCAGTGTATCATAATATCTCCACTACTCCATCATATGTCCAGTGTGTCATCATATCTCCATTATTCCAACATATGTCCAGTGTTCCATCATATCTTCACTGTTCCTTCATATGTCCAGTGTATCATCATATCTGCGCTGTTCCTTCATATGATGACACACTGGGCATATGATGGTATAGTGGAGATATGATGACACACTGGGCATATGATGGTATAGTGGAGATATGATGATACACTTGGCATATGATGGAATAGAGAAGATATAGGGATACACTGGTCATATGAAGGAATAGTGAACATATGATGACACGATGGAATAGTGGATATATGATGACACACTGGGCATATGATGGTATAGTGCAGATATGATGATACACTGGACATGATGGTATAGTGGAGATATGACACACTGGGCATATGATGGTATAGTGGAGATATGATACACTTGGCATATGATGGAATAGTGAAGATATAGGGATACACTGGTCATATGAAGGAATCATATCTCCACTATTCCATCATATGCCAAGTGTATCATCATATCTTCACTATTCCATCATATGCCCAGTGTATCATCACATCTTCACTATTCCTTCATATGTCCAGTGTGTCATCATATCTTCACTATTCCATCATATGTCCAGTCTGTCATATCTTCACTATTCCATCATATGCCCAGTGTATCATCATATCTTCACTATTCCATCATATGTCCAGTGTATCATATCTGCACTATTCCATCATATGCCAAGTGTATCATCATATCTTCACTATTCCATCATATGCCCAGTGTATCATCACATCTTCATTATTCCTTCATATGTCCAGTGTGTCATCATATCTTCACTATTCCATCATATGACCAGTGTATCATCATATCTTCACTATTCCATCATATGTCCAGTGTGTCAAATCTTCACTATTCCATCATATGCCCAGTGTATCATCATATCTCCACTATACCATCATATGCCCAGTGTATCATATCTCTATTATTCCATCATATGACCACTGTGTCGTCATATCCTCACTATTCCCTCATACGCCAAGTGTATCATCATATCTTCACTATTCCATCATAAGACCAGTGTATCATCATATCTCCACTATACCATCATATGCCCAGTGTATCATATCTCCATTATTCCATCATATGACCACTGTCGTCATATCCTCACTATTCCATCATATGCCAAGTGTATCATCATATCTTCACTATTCCATCATATGACCAGTGTATCATCATATCTCCACTATTCCTTCATATGTCCAGTGTATCATCATATCTTCACTATTCCTTCATTTGTCCAGTGTATCATCATATCTTCACTATTCCTTCATTTGTCCAGTGTATCATCATATCTTCACTATTCCCTCATATGTCCAGTGTGTCTTCATATCTTCACTATTCCTTCATATGTCCAGTGTATCATCATATCTTCACTATTCCTTCATTTGTCCAGTGTATCATCATATCTTCACTATTCCCTCATATGTCCAGTGTATCATCATATCTTCACAATTCCATCATATGCCCAGTGTATCATCATATCTTCACTATTCCTTCATATGTCCAGTGTCATCATATTTTCACTACTCCTTCATATGTCCAGTGTGGCACATCTTCACCATTGCATCATATGCCCAGTGTATCATCATATCTTCACTATTCCCTCATACGCCCAGTGTATCATCATATCTTCACTATTCCTTCATATGTCCAGTGTATCATCATATCTTCACTATTCCCTCATATGCCCAGTGTATCATCATATCTTCACTATTCCTTCATAAGTCCAGTGTGTCATATTTTCACTATTCCTTCATATGTCCAGTGTATCATCATATCTCCACTATTCCATCATATGACCAGTATGTCATCATATCTTCACTACTCCTTCATATGTCCAGTGTGGCACATCTTCACCATTGCATCATATGCCCAGTGTATCATCATATCTCCACTATACCATCATATGCCCAGTGTATCATCGTATCTCCACTATACCATCATATGCTCAGTGTGTCATATCTCCACTATTCCATCATATGCCCAGTGTCATCAGATCTCCACTATTCCATCGTGTCATCATATGTTCACTATTCCTTCATATGTCCAGTGTATCATCATATCTTCACTATTCCCTCATATGCCCAGCGTATCATCATATCTTCACTATTCCATCATATGCCCAGTGTATCATCATATCTTCACTCTTCCTTCATATGACCAGTGTATCATCATATCTTCACTATTCCATCATATGTCCAGTGTGTCATATCTTCACTATTCCATCACATGCCCAGTGTATCATCATATCTCCAGTATACCATCATATGCCCAGTGTATCATACATGTATCTCCATTATTCCATCATATGACCACTGTGTCGTCATATCCTCACTATTCTCTCATACGCCCAGTGTATCATATCTTCACTATTCCTTCATATGTCCAGTGTATCATCATATCTTCACTATTCCCTCATATGCCCAGTGTATCATCATATCTTCACTATTCCTTCATATGTCCAGTGTCATCATATTTTCACTATTCCTTCATATGTCCAGTGTATCATCATATCTCCACTATTCCATCATATGACCAGTATGTCATCATAACTCCACTATACCATCACATGCCCAGTGTATCATCGTATCTCCACTATACCATCATATGCTCAGTGTGTCATCATATCTCCACTATTCCATCATATGCCCAGTGTGTCATCATATCTCCACTATTCCATCGTGTCATATGTTCACTATTCCTTCATGACCAGTGTATCCCTATATCTTCACTATTCCATCATATGCCAAGTGTATCATCATATCTCCACTATACCATCATATGCCCAGTGTGTCATATGTCCACTATACCATCATGTCCAGTGTATCATCATATCTGCACTATACCATCATATGCCCAGTGTGTCATCATATCTCCACTATTCCATCGTGTCATCATATGTTCGCCATTCCTTCATATGACCGGTGTATCCCTATATCTTCACTATTCCATCATATGCTAAGTGTATCATCATATCTCCACTATACCATCATATGCCCAGTGTGTCATCATATCTCCATTATACCATCATATGCCCAGTGTATCATCATATCTTCACTATTCCATCACATGACCAGTGTATCATCATATCTCCACTATACCATCACATGACCAGTGTATCATCATATCTTCACTGTTCCATCATATGACCAGTGTATCATATCTCCACTATACCATCACATGACCAGTGTATCATCATATCTTCACTATTCCATCACATGACCAGTGTATCATCATATCTCCACTATACCATCACATGACAAGTGTATCATCATATCTTCACTGTTCCATCATATGACCAGTGTATCATCATATCTTCACTATTCCATCACATGACCAGTGTATCAGATCTCCACTATATCATCACATGACCAGTGTATCATCATGTCTCCACTATACCATCACATGACCAGTGTATCATCATATCTCCACTATACCATCACATGACCAGTGTATCATCATATCTTCACTGTTCCATCATATGCCCAGTGTATCATCATATCTTCACTATTCCATCACATGACCAGTGTATCATCATATCTCCACTATACCATCACATGACCAGTGTATCATCATATCTTCACTGTTCCATCATATGCCCAGTGTATCATCATATCTTCACTATACCATCATATGCCCAGTGTGTCATCGTATCTCCACTATACCATCACATGACCAGTGTATCATATCTTCACTGTTCCATCACATGACCAGTGTATCATCATATCTTCAGTTCCATCATATGCCCAGTGTATCATCGTATCTCCACTATACCATCACATGACCAGTGTATCATCATATCTTCACTGTTCCATCATATGCCCAGTGTATCATCATATCTTCACTATACCATCATATGCCCAGTGTGTCATCGTATCTCCACTATACCATCACATGACCAGTGTATCATCATATCTTCACTGTTCCATCATATGCCCAGTGTATCATCATATCTTCACTATTCCATCATATGTCTGGTAAATCATTATATGGTAAAAGAATATTAGGATTTAATGTCGTTTTCAACTGTGTTTCAATCATATCACGACAGTGCCTATATATCCAGTGTGTCTCCATTATTAAATCATATATGTCCAGTGTATCATCATATGTCCACTATTCCATCATATGTCCAGTGTATTATCATATATCCACTATTCCATCATATGTCCAACGTGTCATCATGTGTCCACTATTCCATCATGTCCAGTGTATCATCATATGTCCACTATTCCATCATATGTCCAGTGTATCATCATATATCCACTATTCCATCATGTCCAGTGTATCATCATATATCCACTATTCCATCATATGTCCAGTGTATCATCATATTTCCACTATTCCATCATATGTCCAGTGTATCATCGTATATCCACTATTCCATCACATGACCAGTGCATCATCATATATCCACTATTCCATCACATGTCCAGTGTATCATCATATTTCCACTATTCCATCATATGTCCAGTGTATCATCGTATATCCACTATTCCATCATATGTCCAGTGTATCATCATATGACCAATATTTCATCATATGTCCAGTGTATCATCATATCTCCACTATATCATCATATGTCCAGTGTGTCATCATATGACCAATATTCCATCCTATGGCCAGTGTATCATCATATATCCACTATCCCATTATATGTCCAGTGTATCATCATATGTCCACTATTCCATCATATGTCCAGTGTATCATCGTATATCCACTATCCCATTATATGTCCAGTGTATCATCACATATCCACTATTCCATCATATGTCCAGTGTATCATCATATATCCACTATTCCATCCTATGGCCAGTGTATCATCATATGACCAATATTCCATCCTATGGCCAGTGTATCATCATATATCCACTATTCCATCATATGTCTAGTGTATCATATATACACTATTCCATCATATGTCCAGTGTATCATCATATCTCCACTATATCATCATATGTCCAGTGTATCATCATATGTCCACTATTCCATCATATGTCCAGTGTATCATCATATATCCACTATTCCATCATATGTCCAGTGTATCATCATATCTCCACTATTCCATCATATGTCCAGTGTATCATCATATGACCAATATTTCATCCTATGGCCAGTGTATCATCGTATGTCCACTACTCCATCATGTCCTGTGTATCGTCATGTCTACTAATCCATCATATGTCCACTATTCCATCATATCTCCAGTGTCATCAGTTATTTTATGTGCCAATACATAAATTCAAAGAACACTTGAGTTTTTCAAAGCAGTTTGCATGGCACCATACATATGTTCATCATTCCATCATGTGTAAAGCCAAGCATCAGCTTAATGAACTTGATACAGAAATATAGTATATGCTGTAACACACAAAACATGACCACAAAAACAAAGGTTAATATCAGTCAGAATTACTGATGAGTGATTATTCACATACTGGTAATCATACAGGTTATTAAGTGTACATGTATGCTCAGTGTACTGTTTGATTTAGGGAATATATGCCCAGTCATGTCAGTGTAACAGTTATCATTTACCTGTGACTGTGTATTTGGCCCGGTGCTGCATGTATAAGTTCAGGTATCAAGTTAAACAACATCTCATAATAATCCTGTGTACGGAAGGTCTCTGCTGATATTAATGCCTTACATCCCACCTAAAACATACAAACCAAGCCCAAAAGTACATGTAATCTTATCTCCATCATGTTTATTGATTATACAGAATTTCACAATTGGTGTTCCTAATTTTCTACCAGAGAAAATCATTTTTAATAATTAGTAACAAATCATGAACAGCGATGAAATATTGGTAGCAGGGTTACCTTTTTTAAAACAAACTCCAGCTCTCCTGGCCTATACTGAGGATTCACATTCACCTGTTAATAAAGAAGCAGGGTCATATCACACAGTGTAGCTACAACAGAGAACAACTGATAGAGCCTGTGAGCTTTGACGATCACTTTCTACAGCA
Source organism: Hanleya hanleyi (assembly GCA_036873755.1). Lineage (NCBI taxonomy): Eukaryota > Metazoa > Mollusca > Polyplacophora > Lepidopleurida > Hanleyidae > Hanleya > Hanleya hanleyi. The sequence goes on along the minus strand of JAVTVY010055975.1, from coordinate 12,338 downwards.
CATACATGTATGTCACCAGGGGCGTCGGAGCCCCTTTGAAAGTGGGGGGGCTGAACGCTATATCGGCCAAGTTAAATGCTGGACTGGTGCTATCTAAGATAGAACTTATTTATAACATTGCAGTCTCGAAAACTGGGGGGGGGGGGGCCCGGTTCCGCAGCCCCTGGTCACAACAATCACAAACTATGTTGATTCTTCAGAGGGCCTGGTTGTGTGCGTCCTCGCTAGCCAGTGTGTGGCTTGGTTAGTTACCGAAAGCAGTTCTGCATATAAATAGCTCGAGGGGTTTCCACTAAACTGAACCAATCAGTAAGCGTGCTGAAGCAGCTCATCAGACCAATCCGCAGCGAGGTTTATGTTTTGACTGGGTTGTATTTCATCGCCCGCCAGAGTACCTTTGAAGTTAGGCTGAAATCGACATTGGTTGTCAAAGCGAAACTGCAGGATTCAGATACAGATGCACTAATTCGAAACAACCACTGGGGATGAAATATACGAGATTGTGTAATAAGCACGACGACTCGAGAACTCATCCGAATCACCGAAAAAGTCCAGGTAAACCCTGGAGGATTTAGGGATTACCTGAACTTGTGCAGATGGGTTGTGTGTTGTCCAACATAGAAAAATAACCTACATATTTTGGGCCCAGAGGGGAGATCGTTCCCACCCAATGAATACTTAGGAATACTTACTAGGACCATGCCAGCCCTAGCTGTGGCAAACTGGGTCACCACCCATTCCCATGTATTAGGTCCCCAAACACCAACTCGGTCTCCTTTAGTTAGGCCCAGTGCCATTAAACCTGCTGCTAACTGGTCACTCTGTAAAACAAAAGTGAAATTAAAACCACAGAAATGACAAACAAATTCCACAGAATATAAAGCAAAATTATCAACTCAGTAGGCCTACATGTAATTGTGCTAATCATTTGAGTGTGAATTCATATGTTTAAACAGAAAATGTTCATTGGTGTATCTGTGCTATAAAATAATGTATTAATGCCCCTTTCCCAATATAAATTTTAAACAATTTAGACTGATACATCACTCTGTGGCTCCTTTCTGTTATGTACCTTTCAATTGATGATTCCTGCCTATTCTTGAGAATTATAATTAACTGGTGATAACTATAATATTTTGACATCCATTTGCCAAAATTATCATTATGTATAATGGTCCTTTCTTGAAATAGTTTAATTTCATGCCTATTTACCACAGGTACATGCCTATTTACCACAGGTACACCAGTTACAGGTACACCAGTTACAGGTACACCAGTTATCATTAGTTCAAAATATTCCCCAAAGCATAAGCATAGGCAGGAATGAAAAGTACATGTACAAACCAGACATTTAAACCACGGGGCACAGAGCAGGTCACCTTAGTGCAGTGTCAATCTTTTTTTTTTTATATAAGACATGAGAACTACCAGTAACCTTATTCTTCAACTTGTGATTGTTCATGATAACTGATGTGAACTGAATATCTGAATTAGAACATTTGCTCAGTAGTGCACAGGAATTAATGCTTGGTAGGATAATCTTCACAGCGGAAGTGATGTGCACCCATACTTACGCAATTTTGATGGCTGATTCTGCAGGGTTTGATTAATACCTGTACAGATAATCATTACACGTAGGCCTACCTCTTCTAACAATTCAGCAAAAGTTCTTCTGATACCATCACGAACAAAGACAATGGCTTCCTTATCTGGGTGCATCTCAACTCGCTGTTGTAAGGATTTTCCGATTGTGTTACCCAGTAAACACTGCTCTGTCTTGCCATGGACATAGCTCCATCTCAATGTGTTTGTACTGACCTGGCTGGGATTAGTAGTCGAAGAATGCCTGGAAAACATAATTATTATTATTAGTCGGAAGAATGTATATATAGTGGTAGGCTATACTGGTACTGAAAATTAAGCTATGATAGCAGCTCATTTTGATACAAGAGCCTAGAGTAAACTTCCGCTTTTACAACTGGGGAATTGAGGTATGATAGCATTCCCCAGTTGTAAGAGCGGACGGATTTGAGACAATTAACAGTCTACTTGAACAGACTGTAGACTGTAGGCCTACTATTACGTTCCGGTAGGCCTATTATTTCCAAAGTAGGCCATCTATTTGTGATTCTATGTATGTAGGTCAAACAAGTCTCTCTTAAACTTGCATGGAAAAGGAAGTTTACTGTAGGCTCTTGTATCAAAATGAGCTACTATCATAGCTCTCATATTAGGCCAGCCATTTTGATGAAAAAGTTTTGATTTTCACAAAACCCTACAGTGTCACAAGAGTTATCATTTCCACAGAACAAATAAAACATCTATAAAGGAGCATGTTTTGCTCTAATGCGAAATTATCTCTTAATATCATCGCACCTATTTGTGACCCACTTCATACACAAATCAACTTCTCCATTCACGCTTCAAATTAGCCTTGATCAGTCCATCAGCTCTGTTCAAAGGAATTAATAAATAGAATGAGTGAGTGAGTCAGTCAGTCAGTCACTATGATTTGATGTCACTTTCAACAATCTTTAATTCATATATCACAATGTTTGAGTCCTGTTCCTTTTTATACTTAGGATCCCTAAATAGACAAGAATTAATGTCATTGACCTTAAATCCATTTGAATTTCGAAACCTGCAATATTAATGGGTTGATTCTGCATGACCACTTGCCCACCAAATTAGGTGAAATGACATTTATAACTACTGAGAGAATAGGCTTACAATGTATGTCAACCTACACACAGTCATTGGGTATGTTCTGGCTCGTCTCTGGTTTGTAGATAAAATTTACACCCAGGATTTGAATGTTTTAGGTGGATTGATCTATCAAGGCTAATTCAAAGTGTACGGTATGCAAAAGGAGAATTCAGTCAACTTGTGTATGAAGATGCAAGACCCAGGTAAATGAAATCAGCCAAAAGTTTTAATTGATCATCACCCATGTATATGCAGAAATCAGGCGGTTTAGTGAATCTAACATGATACATACTCTGGTACTGACTATAAACAAGGGCATGCTAATTTAGTATATTGCTAACAAAAAAGTAATAATTCATGCCTGAATGATGGCGCCAAAAGATATGATTGAACAATATCAGTAGCCTAGTGTCCCTGATTCCTGATAATGGTTAATCAATATTAGACAGAAGATTGGCACAGCTGCAGGAGCTTGGGTTGTGGTTTGAACATTTCCTCTCCTGCCTATACCCTGTATACCTACAGAATGGGACAGATTTTGATCTATTGATAACTGCATGGTGTAAATATATTGCATCAACCTATCCTCCTATTCCAAGAAAAGACCATTATGCTTACGCTGATAGCTTGGGCAACTTCAGGTCAAAAATAAAGTCCACTTATCATTGATTAAACATATTTCCTGCTGTAGACATAGGCAGGAGAAGAAATGTACGAACAACACATTTATTCCAGAAGTCACACGTCAAATAACGCACCTGCCGCTCTGCCTGGGCAATTTCTTTTTGGTCTAAGGGCAATTATATCGAGAAAACCCCCTTGGCATGTTGTCGGATCCGGAGTTGAGAATAAGTTGAGCTCGACGTGTCAGGCTATCACACAGTGCCAATGCCATGCTGCACACTGTTCATCAGGGCTCATGCAGCTGGCTGCCACATGTGCTCCTAATGCAGTTTATTCTTCAACTATCAACTTTTTTAGTCGGCTGCAGAATTCTCTCTCTCCCCCTTTCGAAAGTATGCACATCGACAGAACAAAAACAACTATACCTCCACTACTTGTTGTTGTTGTAAAACATACAGTGAGGCTACTGGCGGTAGCCTGCTACGGTACCGTACCGTCGTCGAAGAAAGGCAGTAACGAGTGTACATGTATTTGCTTACCGTTTACAAATGTGTGTAAATGTTTTACTTGTTGTTCCAGTGCGGGTCGTTTTAGTCGCCAAGATGGACATCAAATAATCGACACATTCCGAGCCAAAGAACTGAACACCAACATGCTTCCCGCAGGCGAACGTCAGTAGCTGACGGAGAGCCGCCATATTGCTTGACCTCAATGACAATCTCCTCCGGTGGTCGTGCTAAACACCGCCCGGGACCGACTGGAGACTGTGCATTTGCAGCTAGTGATAAGCCCGTCGCGAATACAATAGAATGATTTGCTAATCTGATTTATACAGTGTATGTATGAGAAGATGTTCATATACACACCCACTTTCTCGGTGTGTCCTGTATGGCAAGCCAAAGTGCTTTTTATTCAAGAATTTTCGATATTCTCGATATCGGAAATTAGAATTTTGGTTTAAGTAACTTTATTTGCTCAATGGCAACAGGGAGCGAAATAAGCATATATGCTTATCAGGACGTCTCCGGGTCATTCTCACGGAAAGGCACATTTTCACTTGGGGAAATATCTCAAAATCAACATCACCATTGACTACAGAATTTGATTTCAACAGAGTCTCCCGGAAAACTCTTTATATGCTGAGTACTTACCTTATTTTTGAGTGTGACTATATTTATCAGCACTCGCATTTCAAATCTTATTATATAAAACTTATGTTGATAAAATGCGAAATAAAAGAAATATTGAATATTTTGTTGCTCGCCACGGCGTGCACTGGGCGCCGCCATTGCACCACTGCGTGACGTTTTTAGATGAGCGGAAGTAAGTTTATACTCATCTAAAAACGTCACAACGTCATGAAGACTTAAGGTTGATCGTGTTGATCATGCTGATAATTCATACGAGAAGGAACCCAGTAAATCCACTGCCGTTCTAGTTGATTTTAGTTGTTCAAGTGTAATCATGAAAATGTTTACGAACTTAAAAGCATCGTCGTTCAACTCAAATCACTGGACAATTGCAGAGAACGCTCTTTTAGTTTACCGATCAGCTTCAAATTTTGTCCAAATTGAATCGGGAAATTCTCCGCTGAAAAATTTGGAGAAGGAATTCTTCAGTTGTCGGAGATAACCTAAACCACTTTCCTTTTAGGAATTACCCCCGTGTGAGTTGCCGCGCCAGTTTTTTCCTCGAATTGAAACTCAGACCCAGAGTAGTTCATATGTCCGTAGTTGGAAGGTCCCTGGATCAAGCGTTAGCCGTGACGTTGTCCTGAATGCTGACGTCATCAATCACGTCATCCCACAGGCAACATGGCGGCGCCCACGTCGACGTCAAAGGAGAAACATGGCTTCACAAATTGTAATAAAATAATAGGTTATCGCCCCCAACGACAATAAAATAGTTGGTTATATTTCTTTAAGAGTCTAACCTTTGTAATAGGAACCTATATTACATTAGGTAAGTACTCCTTTAAGTAACTTTATTTGCTCAATGGCAACAGGGAGCGAAATAAGCATATATGCTTATCAGGACGTCTCCGGGTCATTCTCACGGAAAGGCACATTTTCACTTGGGGAAATATCTCAAAATCAACATCACCATTGACTACAGAATTTGATTTCAACAGAGTCTCCATTGACAAAACTCTTTATATGCGTACAATAAATGCAGACATTCCGAACAATAAACTTTTCGCAACACTTAACGGTGGAGTTGTCTTCAATCATGTCAGTGGTGTTACACAGGAATGATCAGTATATTGGGCACTAAGAGGACAGAAATAGGAAGATACACACATGCTAGGCAATAGATTGCGTGTAACTATGACTAATGATGAAAAAATATTGAAGTTAAGAAAACAAGTTTGTTTTTAATATCCTAATTATGCTACTTAGCTCACCAAAATCAGCCAATTGGACCGCATGTATCAACCATTCATGTAGATTCTCAGTGTATAATAAACCTATTTATTCTTGATGCTGACTTTAAACTAATCGAGTTTGTTTCTTTTTCAAAATATGGGACAATTTAAACAAGTGTTTCTGAATTTCTAGACCATTCTTGCATCCGTAACACCACTGACAATCCGGTAACACCACTGACCTCGTGTAACACGTACCACTGATTAATTTGTTCATAGACGCAAAAATGCAGTTGCAAGTGAAGAATATTTAGGGGCAAAACAGGTATATGAAAAAAGCCTTCTGATAAAACTGCTTTTTCTTCTTCAAATATTTGTCCAACTGAAATGTAACACCAGTGACAACCTGGTAACACCAGTGACCACGAGTAACACCACTGACCTCGTGTAGCAACAGTGACCAATTTGTCCATAGAGGCAAAAATGCAGCCGTGAGTGAAAGCTATCTAGGGGCAAAACACGTATATGACAAGACTCCATAACTTAGTATTATTTGGAAGAAAGGTAAATTCAAGTTGTACTGAAATTTGGAGCAAAATCCTTATTATTGTCAATGGTGTTACCCTACAAATAGTAACACCACTGACAGGTAACACCACTGACATTTTGGAAGGAATTGATTGTTGCTCCCTCGTATATTGTCGTGACGGTCCAAGAACAATGATTTTGTAACTCATACGCACATTTCTTTATTACCAGTTAATATTTTTACTCGGGAGCCACTACATGTTGATCCTGACGCGTAGCACCAGTGACCGGTAATAAACATACGCTGAAAATTTGGAGCTAGAAATGACTGAAATACTGAAAAGAGTGTCATAAAACACTTCGTATATGGAATCTCAAGTTTACCCGCGCTTGGAAAAGAAGCCGCCTGGTGGCAAAACTTTGTTTCTAATTTAAGCGTTCGCTTTTTGGCTCCCATTTCAGTTACAGTAACACCAATGACCCGAAAACCAGTGACAGACCTTTGCCCATGCCATTTTCACAAGATAATCTGCCGTTGTAAACAATATATTCATATATTGGAAGAACAGATGCAGCTGGTTGCCAAAAAGTTCGAATAATGTAGAACAAAAGAATTTCTGGCAACTTTATCGTGGTATCAAGTAGGTCACTACACCCAGTGACAGGTCTATTTTACCCTAAATTGAGGGTTCTGGTGAAAATTTACCCGAAAAAATCAATCGGGACAGTGCTTGCAATAAGTTATTCGTACTCTACTAAATGAATACTATGAACAATCTGGATTTTTTCAGCCATAAGACTGGTTAGAATTTTTGTTGGGTCGAGTGACACGAATTGCGCCTTTCCTTGAGAATGACCCCTCCCCAGTACACAGTATATTCGTACAAATAAAGATTGCAATAAAGCAGATTATTTACATATTCCTACGAAGTAGGCTACAGATCGCAAATTGTCCGGTAATGAGTGAGTGAGTCAGTCAGTCCATCCGAATCCTTTCGTCGGCAAAATAAGGAGAACCGTTGACATTAGAACCTTGATTTTCGGCATGAACGTGCATTAGGGCATTGTTACCAGCAAGTTCTGAGCTGACCGAATTCTGATGAAAATTTGATTTATAACTATTTTTTTTTATTATTTATTGATGGCTCAGCGAGTACACTGTCATGCCCGTCGGGAACCCTTGGCTGTATGTTTCACTGTATATATAACACAGTACAAAATCTGGTGGGATATGCCATCCGTAATTGTTTTTATGAAATAGGAAATGCCAATTTTCCATCATTTGTTAGTGCATTTATCTACACCGCTATTACCAACTTGCCAGCCTCAATACACACAATTCAGTATATTGTTATAGATATATGTAAACTGTGGCCTTTAACGTGTATCCTATTTCACATCCAAACATTTCATCACTGACCACATCAGGCTTCAAATTCAGGTCAAATTACACACTGGTGGTGAAATATCCTACATCAACCAATTAAGTCAGCCTGGTGCAATAACCCAGCAGAAGAAAGAAAGATGTGGTATCATCCTCCAGATTAGTCTGTGTGAGCAACAATGATAAAAGTTTACTGAGGGTGAAACAAAGCCATGACGACATGTTCAAAGGGTCTTAATTTATTTTCTTTGGGTAGAATTTAACTAGATAAAGTAACTTTGATCATGATGTGAGTTTTTTTTGTACCTCTTGAATATTGACTATATATCACATTTGGATATAATTTAAACCAAAAATTACATGTGTAAACAAAATATGTCTAAATTTTTCTTGTCATTTCAAATCTTGATCCATTTTGATTCCTTGATTAGGGGATACAGAATCACTGCCACGGAGTGTGTTGGTGTGTCACAGCAATGCAATTTCGATTCACACAACGAAGCTGAGGTGGTTTAACGTTTATCAATGAAGAAAATCACCGATCAACCGCCATAGAATATAATGTGAAACAAGAAAACCGGAATAGTACATTCATCAGATTGCCGATACCCAAAATGTGTTGTCTCATATATCTAGATAACAACGTGATGTAGAGACGCTATTTATTCGTCTTTGTACCGGTTATGCTCAGGAGAATGACATAGAATCATTATTATCTGGTGCAGAGAAGGTGTTGGTCTTGAGTTGAATTACCGTAAACTACATAAATGCTACCTTTCTACTATAGTACTATATATAAAAATTTGTTGTATTGTTGGGAAAATAATGTGATTCAAAAAGTTGTTTTGATCCTGGACAAGGGCACTGAAAACCATTAAAGAGATCTAAATGTATTTTCACACGTAAAGCTTGAAATCTACTGAACCTTTATTATTCAATCTGTTTCCTTTAGTTAAAAAATTGTAAAATTAAAGCGGCAATCGTTATTTATTTTTGGAATGAAGGCGCATTAGGAGACTGTTACCAACAAGTTCTGAGCTGACCTACTTTTGATGAAAATTTCTGGTGATTTTTGATAAAAATCACTGGCGATTCTGACTTGAGCGGTGCCCATCTTAATATAGGCAGGATTTCAACTGGGGGTGGGGATTTCCAAGAGTTCAGTTCGCGTTCGAGTCCTAATGCCTACTCTACTTCGTAGGTCCTGTGACGTTAGTCACACTGCTCATGTAAATAAGGTAATGGCGTTTAACGTGAATATCAGAATAGAAAATTTATCAAAAATATTGAAATTAATTAATATCCAGAAACTATGATTGAGAAAAACATCTGCGTGCTCTGCGCAAGTCATCAAGTCTGGCTGGCCGCAAAAGAAATAGGATTTGAAGTGATGATGATAGCACAAATAAATCAGGCAAACCGTTTAGAGGAAGCAACAAATTTTCCTAATGAACAGAGAATACTAGTATTTGTTTCGATATTTTGCACGGGGTCGCCTAGCAACAGAAATAAAGCGGTTGGCACGCGCGAAAACTGGTAAAAATTTTCGAGGTCACTTAAAAGTGAAACTCTTTGCTCTCGGAATAAAGGACAATGAAACAAGAAATGTTCAATGGTTTCGTCTGCATTTCTACAATTGCATAAAGCGGAATTGGACAGGAAGTTATCGAACAAGTGGGTTTTCAAATTGCTACAACCATTTCGCAGGCGACATAAGATAATGTTTTCTTTTCGAGAAAAAACGTAATACCAAGACGGAGGGTGGGGTATGCGTGTCATGTTTTGCAATCTACTCTTAAATATCGCTAATGTTGGGGAGCTTTTTATTGGGGTGGACAGTGAATTCCAATCACGAAGAGTGGTCGGGAAAAAGGATCTCTGAAATAACTGAGTTCGGCACCTATATGGGGTAAATAAATCTGCATTACGAATATTATAGGGGTTTCGTTCATTTGTCATAACAGAAATGGGCAAACAGAGAAGCTGGTACCATCCCATTTACAACACGATAAAACATTTCCAGTCTGTGCTCCTTTCGTCTCATTGACAGAGGCTTAAATCCAGCTTCCTCATATAATGATTCGGTACTAGCACTACATGTTATTCCGGTTATAGTTCGAAGTGCGTCTTTTTGTATATTTTCAAGTCTAATAGCAGATGTTTGAGTAAGATTGTCCCAAACGACGTCGGCATATTCCAAACTCGGCCTTAGAAAACTTTTGTACATGATTTCCAGACATTTGCGATTTAGTATATATTTTAAACCCTTAAATATTGACAGTTTTTTTCTGAGCTTTATACACAAGATCTTCAATATGGTCATTCCAGTTGGCCTTATTGTTCAATATCACACCAAGGTGCTTATGGTTCGCTGATTCTTGAAGGGTTGAATTTTGAAAAGATAATATAATGGAGGACGGTAACTGTCGCAATGATGCTAGGAGTGAAACAGTTTTAGATGAGTTGAAGTCCATCAGCCATGGTTTTGCCCATTCGGTAATTTTTCCCAAGTACCGATTGATAGAATCAAGCTGTAAATACAAGTCATCGGAAATAATATATAAACACGTGTCATCTGCGAAAAGGCGTATATTGTTAACGATGTTAGCAGGTAAGTCGTTTATAAATAAGAGAAAGAAAAGGGGACCAAGAACTGAACCTTGTGGTACGCCCGCATAGAGGTGTAAAATTGTAGATTCCTTGCCTTGAATGACGACACGCTGGCAACGGCTCATATAAGGTAACTTTCAAACCAGGTCAAAAGACTACCGCAAATGCCAAATTGTTTTAATTTGTGAATGAGGCCTTTATGCCAAACTCTATCGAAGGCTTTGGATATATCGAAAAATAAGAAAAGCACTTCCTTCTGCTCATCAAGTGCTTTGGTCAAATCGAAATAAATATCTAGCAGTTCAGTAACGGTGGATTGTGAAGGGAGGAAACTGGATTGGCATGGAGTTATATCATGTCTTAAGTAATTATATATGTATTTAAATACGACTCTTTCCATCACTTTGCTAAGACAGCGTAACAGTGATATTGGACGATAATTGCTAGATGTGTGACGCTCACCTTTTTTATATAGCGGTGTAGCATTTGCAAGTTTCCAATCGGTCGGAAATTTAGAGCTTTTCAACGATTGGTTTAAAAAACGGGCAAGTATTGATGGCAATACATTTCTTGATTCGAACAAGCATTTCGGGCTTATTTTATCTGGTCCTATAGCTTTGGTAGTGTCCAGGTCAGACAATATATCAAATACATCAGTAGGGGTAATAATAAATGAGTCTAAAGAATTAGCAGTGTACATGGATAAAGGAGACAATTGAACATTCGAATCATCAATACTAGCAATACTTGTAAAAAATGAATTTAAAATTTCAGCTTTTTCCGCACTCCCATGTGCAAAAGAACCATCATTTCTCTCAAGCGGTGGAATTTCGTTGAAGTTGACATTGCCGTCCTTCAAAAACGATTTACTCAATTTCCACCAATCCTTAGAACCAACCCTACCAATCTCAATTTTCTCTGCTGTTTTTGTCTTATCTTCTTTCACGGAACGAACGAGTGAATTTACATAATTTCTTTGTCGCTTGAAAAGCACAACGTTGTTTTCCGTTTTGGAGACCCTTGATTGCTTAAAGAGTTTGTCACGGATTCTCATTTCATGTTTAATTTTACTTGTTATCCAAGATTTGTCATTCGGGTGAATATACATATTTGTTAGAAATGGATTCTTTTGATGCCTTAATAATGGTAGATGTAATACGCTGGCACCAGGTATCTACATCGCTCTCATCTAGTAGGTCGTCCAAGTTTGCATTCGCAAGGATATCACGATATTTATCCCAATCAGCCTGGTCGTAGTCCCAAATTAAACGCTTAAAAGAGCTCGGCCTAGGGATACGAGAGTTTAAAAGAACGAAAACTGGAGAGTGGTCACTACAAAAGGGTACCAAGACACCACTATCGCAGACAAGTTGTTGCATATCGCAGATAATCGGATCAAGGAGAGAATTTGAGACTGGACGGGTTGGTTCTGTTATTACCTGAGTAAAACCAAGGGAGTTAATTATGTCGAAAATCCATTGTTCCCACAGATCAATTTCACATAAACTAGGATAAAAGTAACTCCGAAAATGGAGCTATATAGAATATTATATCACCATGACTTCCATTTTCGGAGTTACTTTTATCTTAGTTTAATTATGTCGCGTAGGTGGAATTTATTAGTGTTTAATAGATCGTCGTTCAGATCACCCATTGGTATTGGGATTACAATCACGAACATTGGAAATATTGTCGGAAATCAATTGCCATTTATCCACTGGTGTATTTGGAGGTCGATAAATAGTACACAATAGAGTTTTGGGGCTATCTTGAAGCTCTATCCAGATGATTTCTAAGTCACTACTTTCGTATTCAAGTTTACGTTTGCTCATAATGTTTTGTGAAACATAAACACATACCCCACCCCATGCATGATTACGGTCTTTGCGATAAGGCTCCTGAAAACCCGGGAGCACTATCTTACTCGTCTCTATAAGTGGAGTCAAGTGACTTTCGGTAATGGTTACAATATCAAATTTGCTAAGATTAGCTTCAACCAAGTGAAGTTTTTCAACAAGTCCACAAACGTTGTTGTGCACAATTGACATTTTATGATCATTTTCTGGACTTGGGTTTGACTCTATATCACCGGAAAGTATCAACAAGATAGAAAATATCCAA
>JAVTVY010055974.1:0-31254 GCA_036873755.1 Hanleya hanleyi | reverse complement strand
AAGCTTTTTCCCGAGACCGAATCACCGCCAAAACCGCGGCCAGACCGCATCACCGCGGATGAATACATCCAGGCCGCCATCTTAAACCCACCACCCACCCACCACCACCACAGCCGCCATCTTAAACCCACCACCCACCCACCACCACCACAGCCGCCATCTTAAATCCACCACCCACCACCACCACCACAGCCGCCATCTTAAACCCACCACCCACCCACCACCACCACAGCCGCCATCTTAAACCCACCACCCACCCACCACCATCACAGCCGCCATCTTAAACCCACCACCACCACACATGACCCCATGTGACACAATACTCGCTTCTGATTGGCTGTCGCGTGACGTCACAGAGGTCATATGCAAATTTTTGGGGGCAATGAGACTCTATTTACGCTTTGTATACTACTGGCGACCCATGTACTCATGTACAACCAAAATGGTGCCCCATGTGTAATAAAATCTTATCTGTGTTGGTTGTATTTTATAATTATGTTGGTCATTTGTAATTCCCCCTGAACAGCAGAATGAACAATGCCTGTAGATGCTTTTGTCTGAATTCTTCGAATGCTTCCATTCTTATTTATCTATTTTGTTTTCCAAAGGTATAATTTAACGTCCGATTCCCCGTCCGGCAGCAATGCAGGTTAGTAGTTTTATACTATATGCCCGATGGAATCATGTCATCACACTATCCATTCAAGTGTTTGGCTGATCCATTTGTTCGCATGATGAAGTTAACGCTCTAGAAGCAAACAATTGTAGATAAAGACTTGGTACGGTTTTTTTTTAAATTTGACATGCGAGTGTCAACTTGAAATGTTTTTTCCAAACAATAAAATCAGAACGACCCCACCGATTCTTTTCAAATATGGTATGAGCAGAAGTAACATTGAATTTCGTTTCACCCACACACGCCTATAGTTGCACTGATCTTCAAACAAAACACCGTTGAATTCAATATCCACAAACGAACTCATTACCACTACTGCTATCTTCGCCGTCAAAATGACCACCGTCCAAATCGCTATATTCAAATCCCCTAATGTATTGTCATATTCTTGTTTTCAGGTTTGGCGAATTTCAAAACGATTTGTACATCAAGTAGTACATCAATAGTAGCAGACACACTTGATTTCATCACCGTCACTGTTGCTGCGCATGAAATCGGACACAGGTAAGACGCATGCTGTGTACATTTTCAGGATGCTTACCTAAATGTTCGAAAGTGACCCGTTCTGATGACGGGCAATTTGCACTTCCGGGTTACCGAATATATAGGGAGCCTTCCATATGTGTAAATTTTTAGTATATTTATTGAGAAATGTTATCTTATTATGAGATTTATTCCACGCCTGGTTGTTTGTCTGATTTATAATCTTCACAAAGAGCCTCTATATTCGGCTCCTATATGTAATTCTAAATTCAAAGCTGAAATATTGCTGAACGCGACATTAAACCTTAATTCTCTCTCTCTCTCTCTCTCTCTCTCTAAATTCAAAAGTATATGTTATCTTGATATCATGAAATGCAATGCCGATAGCTAACTCCACCAGGCTATGTGCTAGCCAGCCCTAACATTCTGTAGCTAAGATTCATTGCGTCTCCCTTCCCTCAACGCTATGCCGACGACAAATACATTTCCCTGGTGGTAACTTGAACATCTCCATGGCGCACGTATTATATTACCTTTGCGCCCTATTGGACCTTCATTAACTTGAGAATATGGGCCGCCAGGAATAAAAATAAATACCATAATCGATGTTGTAATACGTGCGCCATGAAGATGTTCAATTTACCACCAGGGAAATGTATTTGTCGTCGACATAGCGTTGAGGGAAGGGAGACGCTATGAATCTTAGCTAAACATTCTGTTGCTTATGCTTACTTTGAGTGATGGCAACTTGCATTATCACATTGATTCTATCCGTGTATGTAAAATGTTGAAATCTATTAGTATATTTTCCCCTCTGTCCATATTTCAGCCTTGGAGCTTACCATGATGGTGAAATGGGGAATTTCTGCAACGGGGATCGGGGGTTCATCATGGCCGCCATTAGCGGGGCCAGTAGTATCACTTACGACCTCAGAAACCCCTGGTATTTCTCGTCCTGTTCCGTGGATTACTTTCGGAATACGCTGTTTGCCCTCACTGAGTAAGTATAAGCCGGCTGAGTAAAACTGTCGTCTGCAGCATCCCAATCTTTTATTGTCCCCCGCCGCAACGCGGCCGGGGACTTTAAAATGGTTCTTGCTCCTTTGTGTCCGTGGATGTCCGTGGATGTCCGTCCATGTCTGTTCGAAGCGATAACTTCCTAACGCTTTGTTGGATTCTTTCGAAATTCGGAATATGCATTCCTTGCGGCAAGACGCCAGTCCTTATTGCATTTCAGCAACATCTGCCTGAAGGTGGCGCCACTAGTTCTTGCTTCTTTGCGTATGTGGATGTCCGTGTACGTCCGTGCATGTCTGTTCGAAGCGATAACTTTCTAACGCTTAGTTGGATTCTTCCGAAATTCGGCATACGCATTCCTTGCGACAAGACACCAGTCCGTATTGCATTTCAGCAACATCTGCTTGAAGGTGGCGCCACTAGTTCTTGCTTCTTCGTATCCGTGAATGTCCGTGTACGTCTGTTCGAAGTGATAACTTCCTAACGCTTTGTTGGATTCTTCCGAAATTCGGAATATGCATACCTTGCGACAAGATGCCAGTCTGTATTACATCTCAGCAACATCTGCCTGAAGGTGGCGCCACTGGTTCTTACTTCTTTGTGTCCGTGGATGTTCGTGTACGTCCGTGCATGTCTGTTCGAAGCGATAACTTCCTAACGCTTTGTTGGATTCTTCCGAAATTCAGCATTCGCATTCCTTGCGACAAGAGGCCAGTCCGTATTGCATTTCAGCAACATCTGCCTGAAGGTGGCGCCACTAGTTCTTGCTTCTTTGCATCCGTGGATGTCCGTGTACGTCCGTGCATGTCTGTTCGAAGTGATAACTTCCTAAAGTTTTGTTGGATTCTTCCAAAATTAGAATACGCATTCCTTGTGACAAGACGCCAGTCCGTATTACATTTCAGCAACATCTGCCTGAAGGTAGCGCCACTGGTTCTTGCTTCTTTGAGTCCGTGGATGTTCGTGTACGTCCGTGCATGTCTGTTCGAAGCGATAACTTCCTAACGCTTTGTTGGATTCTTCCGAAATTCAGCATTCGCATTCCTTGCGACAAGAGGCCAGTCCGTATTGCATTTCAGCAACATCGGCCTGAAGGTGGCGCCACTGGGTCAAAATAGATTTTTTTTCCGTGTACATCTGTTCGAAGCGATAACTTCCTAATGCTGTGTTGGATTATTCCGAAATTCGGAATACGCATTCCTTGCAACAGGACGCCAGTCCGTATTGCATTTCAGCAACATCTGCCTGAAGGTGGCACCACTGAGTTTCTCTTCTTCTTGTCCGTTCCAGTCAAAATGGGCCTTCAATTTTGCTATATGAAATCATTCTATTCCACATCATATGATTTACCCTAAAGCTTTTGCATGAACCATATTTTATTTCAGAAGTATAATGTGAAATAACTGGCGGGGAAATCCCCGCAGTACTGAATCCCTGATTTTTGAATTTCGTGTCATCTTAAACGAAGGACAACATTTCCTTCAATTTTGCTAACAAATAATTGTATTGCACATCATATGATTTACCCTGAAGCTTCTGCACGAATCATTTGTGTCCACACATGTATATTACTATATTAATTACAACTGTGTTCCTAATGTTTGGGTGCACACTGTGCATATGATCAATTTCCTGAATTGAACTGAATTCAACCTTGCCGGTCTTCAGACTGACAGATGATGGCATGCAGTTGTCAGTGCAGTTGTTCATGTACAGGGAGCTTTCTATGAATGAGTTGCAACCCCAAAAGGCTTAAAATTTATCAGGCACAGACCCATGTTTTTACCCCTCGGCCAATTTTGGCCATGGGGTATTGTCATCATCTTGTACGTCCGTCTGTCCGTACGTCCGTTCGTGAGCGAGATAGCCGGAAAACTGTTCCGCTGATGAATTCCAAATTTGGTATGCTTATTTACCTAGTCAAGGACCAGAAGCCTATAGAATTGGGACCTGATTGGGTGGGAACCTTAGCAGCCATCTTTAATTTCATGCAAAATGGATAATGATCCATATCTCGGAAACCATTCAACTGTTCAATACGAAATTTGATATACATCATCGATACATCAAGCAACTTTCAACGAATTACCAAACAGGCTTTTCTGATTAGCTGGGAACCCTGGAGGCCATCTTTAATTCATGCGAAATCGATAATGATAGCCTACATATCTCGGTTACCATTCAATTGTTTTATATGAAGGTTGGTATATATCATCGATACATCCAGATACTTTGAATCGGGACCTGATTGACTGAAAACCTTGGTGGCCATCTTTAATTTAGGCAAAATCATTAATGATCTCTATATCTGATTCCGTTGGAGTGCTCAGTGTAAAATTTGGTATACATCATTGATGCATCAAGAGACTTACGATGAATGACAGATCTGGTTTCTCTGATTGGGCGGAAATCTTGGCGGCCATCTTTAATTTATTCAAAATCTTTAATGATGTTATCTCTGATACCATTCAAATGTTCTATACGAAACTTGATTTACAGCATCGATGTATGAAGAGACTTGCATTAATGAATAACCACATTAGTTCCTCTGAGTGACGGGAAGGATGGGCAACCATCTTTAATTTATGTAAAATCATTAATGATCTCTATCTCTGACACTGTTCAAATGCTCAATGTAAAATTTGGTATACATTATCGATGCATCATCTCGGTTACTTCTACACGATGTGCCTAGGATAAAGTACTATACTATACACAATTTTTTGTAATTCAGCATCGCAGAAAACCATCGATTGCGTTTTCATGGTAAAAGGGTTAGGAAAGAACTAAAAATACACTTCAATGCAGAGTGATTTTGATTGACGCCAGAAATCGCTCAGAACGCTTCTTCGGCGATCTAGACCCCAGGAGCATCTGGGGCCTGGGCGGCCCCTGGATCCTCACCTAAAGTGCAATGATAGTGGCCGTACCACTTTGAATTTGCTTCCGACGCCCCCTGTATTAACAGACAGTGTCAACGTACTGTTCCAGCTGTCTCCCGTTCAGTGATTGGTCATTCGACCCCGCCATTTTAAACTAATACGAGCATTTTCATTGGATCACTATTAGATAAGACCCACCCCAATCTTCATACACAACCACGCGACTGTCTCAGTTGACTGATGACATAGCGCGGCCTCGTTTTTGATTTCAAAATCTGCCGTCTAACTGGGAAAATGCTGTTGTTGCTGCATCAGCCGATCATTGGCCCCCTGTAGAAGATACTATAGGCTAATACATGTAGGCTACCATGCCATGAGATGATGCTTGGGATTGCATTTCGCTCACTTGCACCTACAGGTGGCGACAACTGGTGGCAAATTTAAAATTTGGTTTCCGGGCAACAGGTTGATGCCTTCAGTTTCTCGTTAAATTTGGTTTGCAGATAATGCCTTGAGATGTCACTTGGGGATGCTTCTCGGTGCTTCACTGCATGGAAACTATGTCACAGAAGCAATCAACTTTCAGTCAATCGTTCTGAGTTGATCATAAAACTTGGGAAGGCAGAAAGACCCTTCCACATCCAACGCCTATGAAGCAGCAGTTGCCTCCCTCATGTATATCCCCTGAGACCAACAATGCTAAAAAATACTGCTGCCATTTCGGCGGGGGACCTAGCATCCTCTGGCTGCTTGTTGATATCGGGTTTGGATCCGTAGTAAAACTGATACGCTAACTGGCTCTTTTAAAATTTAGTGTGTATTTTTTTGGAGAACGATACTTGGTTTCGCTGAATACCGAGTCAACTTGGACTGTGGTAATTAACTGCGATATGACATACAAGCTTGACTTAACACTTAACACTTAGTGTTCGGAACTATATTTAGCTACCGCAGTTCGTGCGATCTGCGTAGCTAAGTGGAGGAAAGGTACGTAGGAACGGTGTAACAGAGCAGAGCGATAAGGCCTGCTGAGTGAATCTCAAATGAGATAAGCTTGACCGTCACATTTAGAAGCACGATGGCTAAGGGCAAATTGTTCTCTAAATGAGTGTTCTAGAAGCACGATGGTCTATTGCCAATCAGATCGACCAGTTTGTTATCTCATGATCGATCTCGATTGAGTGTTCTAGAAGCACGATGGTCTATTGCCAATCAGATCGACCAGTTTGTTATCTCATGATCGATCTCGATTGAGTGTTCTAGAAGCACGATGGTCTATTGCCAATCAGATCGACCAGTTTGTTATCTCATGATCGATCTCGATTGAGTGTTCTAGAAGGACGATGGGCTATTGCCAATGAGGTTTACCGTGTTTTTTTTTCTATCTCATTATCGATCTCGATTGAGTGTTCTGGAGCACGATGGTCTATTGCCAATCAGATTGACCAGTTTGTTATCTCATGATCGATCTCGATTGAGTGTTCTAGAAGCACGATGGTCTATTGCCAATCAGATTGACCAGTTTGTTATCTCATGATCGATCTCGATTGAGTGTTCTAGAAGGACGATGGGCTATTGCCAATGAGGTTTACCGCTTTTTTTTCTATCTCATTATCGATCTCGACTGAGTGTTCCAAAAGCATGATGGGATATTGCCAATCAGATTGACCAGTTTGTTATCTCATGATCGATCTCGATTGAGTGTTCCAAAAGCATGATGGGATATTGCCAATCAGATTGACCAGTTTGTTATCTCATGATCTCAGCTCGACTGAGAGTTCTAGAGCACGATGGTCTCTAGATAGAAGTTAAATTTGTTCTAATAAATAACCCATCAGAACCGCATTCCATTAAAACAGTTTTTTTACACCCAAATCAATCCATATAATCAATGAAATCCAATTTCTTGCTTTCAGTGCCGGTTCTAACTGTTTACTGACCTTGAGTGATCAGTACAACTCGTCTGCCCTAGACATCTATCTGGCCAATGAAGCCGGTCAGGTTTACAATGTTGATCGACAGTGTGAATACGCCTTGGAACTGGGATCGTATTTCTGCAGGGTAAGCATTATATCAGTGGAATTAGAGAGGCACGATTTGTGATCTGTTACAGTTCTAGACTACCACGGAGTTTACAAATATATTACGAATAGCTTTCTGCCAGGTGTAATATCTGTCATCCAAGTTGTCAGAACATTATCTGTTTGATTTTTTGGGAATTGAATGTTTGGTCGAATTTATTACAAAAGGAAATGTTTACAGGATCGTATGTTTCGGGAACATTATCCATTGGATTTCTCCGAAGTTAAGGGGTGATCGTATTTATTAGATCAGGAAGTTATACACAAGCCTATATGATGTGACAACATGATCTATTTCATTTATCCTAAATTCAAGGGATGGTCGACTTTATTAGAACAGGAGCATTTGTTGTGAAAACATTATTTATGTGATTTCTCCGAAATTCGAGGGATGTTGAATTTAATAGAATCATGATATGCTACACATGTTGTAAAAACATGATATATTTTAATTATACCTGGAAATTCAAGGAATAATCGAATTGATCAGAAAACAGGAAATGCTACAGAAGCATATGTTGTGAGAAAACGATCTTTCTGATTTCTCCAAAATTCGAGGGATGGTTGAATTTGTTAGAACAAGAAATGTTATGGAGCCTTATGTTGTGTAAACATTATCTATTTGATTTTTATGAAATTCAAGGATGAACGAATGAATCAGAATCAGCAAATTCTACTGATGCTTATGTTGTGAAACGTCTATTTTGATTGCTCCGAAGTTCAAGGGATGATCAAATTTATTAGAAAATGAAATGATACGGAAACATATGTTGTGAGAACATTATCCATTTGATTTTCACGAAATTCAAGGGTTGGTTTAATTTATTACAACAAAAAAAACAAAAAAAAATACTGCAGAAGCATATAATGTGAGAACAGTATCTATCTGATTTCTCCGAATTCGAGAGATGGTCACGGTTTTTAAAAGCAGGAGATTCTACATAAGCGTATGTTGTGAGAATCTTTTCTATTTCGATTTCTCCGAAGTTGAAGCGATTATCGAATTTATTAGAACCGGAAATTATATGCTGTGAGAACGTTATATCTATTTGATTTCTCCGAAATTCGAGGGATAGTCGAATTTATTATATGTTGTGAGACCATTATCAATTTTGATTTATGTAATATTCAAGATGTGGTCGAATTTATCACAGCAGAAAATGTTACGGAAACATGTTGTAAGAACATTATCTGTTTGATTTCTACGAAATTCTAGGGATGATCGAATTTATTAGAGCAGCAAACGATACAGATGCATATGGTGTGAGAACTTCATCTATTTGATTCTCCAAAATTCGAGGGACGATTGAAATAATTAGAAACAGAAAATTATTCTGAAGCATATGTTGTGAAAACATTAACTATTTTGGTTTCTCCGAATTTCAAGGGATGGTCGAATTTATTAGAACAGGAAATGCTACGGAAGCATAGGTTGTGGGAACATTATAGATTTCTTTGAAAAACGAGGGATGGTCGAACGAATTAGTATATGAAATATATGTTATCAGAATACTATTTATTTGATTTCTTCGAAATTCGAAGATGGTCGAATCTATTAGAACAAGAAATCATACAGAAGCATATGATGTGAGAACATGATCTCTTATATTTCGCCGGAATTCGAGGGATGGTCGAATTTATTAGAAAAGGACATGATATAGACGTATGTTGTCAGAACACTATTTGATTTCTACGAAATTCATTGGTTGATCGAATTTATTCCAACAGGAAATGTTATAAGCATATGTTGTGAGAACATTATCTACTAGTATTTTGATTTCTCCAAATGACTGATTGATTTTTTACAACAGGAATTTCGACTGAAGCATATTTTGTGAGGACATATATTTTTATTTCTCTGAAATGATCTGGGATGATCATATTTATTAGAAAGGAAAATGATACAGAAGTATATGTAATGAGAACATTATCTATTTTGATTTCTCCGAAATTGAAGAGATACCTGCTGTATGCTGTTCTGTCAAATGCTACGGAAGCATTTGTTGTGAGAACATCAATTCTACAGAAGCATTTATTGTGAGAACATTATTTGATTTCTTTGAAATTCAAGGGATGGTCGAATTGATTAGGAACAGGAAATGCTACATAAGCATATGCTGTGAGAACATGGACTATAAAATCTCGGTCATAATGGTTGGTATATCGGTAAAAAAAAATCAAAACTTTGGCAGAACAGCATACAGCAGGTAGTTAATCAAAACTTTGACAGAACAGCATACAGCAGGTAGTTAATCAAAACTTTGACAGAACAGCATACAGCAGGTAGTTAATCAAAACTCTGACAGAACCGCATACAGCAGGTAGTTAATCAAAACTTTGACAGAACAACATACAGCAGGTAGTTAATCAAACTTTGACAGAACAACATACAGCAGGTAGTTAATCAAAACTTTGACAGAACAACATACAGCAGGTAGTTAATCAAAAGTTTGACAGAACAACATACAGCAGGTAGTTAATCAAAACTTTGACAGAACAACATACAGCAGGTAGTTAATCAAAACTTTGACAGAACAGCATACAGCAGGTAGTTAGTCAAAACTTTGACAGAACAACATACAGCGGGTAGTTAATCAAAACTTTGACAGATCAACATACAGCAGGTAGTTAATCAAAACTCTGACAGAACAGCATACAGCAGGTAGTTAATCAAAACTTTGACAGAACAACATACAGCAGGTAGTTAATCAAAACTTTGACAGAACACCATACAGCAGGTAGTTAATCAAAACTTTGACAGAACAGCATACAGCAGGTAGTTAATCAAAACTTTGACAGAACAATATACAGCCGGTAGTTTTCGCCAATCCCACTGATTCCTGAGTATTTCTGCAGAGGATTCGTGAATCTTAGAAAGATAACCTGTTCCCTTGAGGTTTGTTCAACATTTTACCTGTATTGGAATTCGAATAGTGGACTATTTCAGACGAATTCTGTGTAAATTCCTCTACATTGCGAATGAAAACCATTTTCTTTTCCGAAAGATTATCGATAGAAATCGTCTCAAATTTAAAAAAATGCATCCTACATTTTAGTCAGTCGATATTCATTCGTTTGCTGCGTTTCTACGTCGAACCTCACTTACCGGCGTAAAACGCCATATATGCTATTCACAAGGTTTTATTGCAAGGAAATCGGGTTAGTTTCAATTTCTTCAGAAACTTCAAATGTATCGCGTGAACACCCATGCCGCAAATACACGATACATCGCCTCACACAAGTGGTCCATGAACTTGCTGATTAACCATGCTAGCGTGAGATAACAACAACATCGATCAATCAGCATTTTTTTATTGAGAACAACATCGACTAATCAACATAGTTTCATTGTTTTGAGGCACGGTCCTGTGGAGATATGTAGCCTAATTGAGATGTAAATCTTTAGAATAGAATATAGGAGACATCAGAAGTCCATATGGACTTCTGGAGACATCAAAATCTAACAGTTTAAGTATGTAAGTATCTTACACTTAGCTAATTCACACGGGAACTTTATAACAAATTTATGAAAACGTTATACATGTATTTGCAGTCTTTATACACCGAAGCTACATTTGAAGATATTTGCCCAGGGATGTATTGCTCCAACCCGTCAAACGGCGATGCATGTACAAAAATTACCCCGGCCAAAGGAACATCGTGTGGGAGCGGCAAGGTGAGTAGATATGCTCGGAATTTCACTCCACTCAGTGTTTTGGTCAATTACTCTTAAGAAAGAACAAATAAAAAGACCAAAACAATCTTTTGTTGAAAGATGCTTTTCGCTTAAATTTTATATCTGCGACAATTGAAGGCGTGCACAATAGGCCCCTTGACGGTCATGCGTCCACGTGATCGGAAATGTTTATTGCCTATATGTTCAACATGCAAGTCACGACGTCATCTCGCGAGAGTTCAAATCGAAAATGTTCACTTTAGTCCGGTGGCTTAAGGCCAGATTTTCACTTTATCGTGACAGAGTGGAATAAAGCACCAAATTTGGCACACGTGTCGTCAGAGGCACCGAGAACAATATCAGAAGGGGTGCCCCCGATTTCGAGGCCCAGGAGGCAATATTTGGCCCATTAGGGGCCCGGGGTCATTTTGGGCTTATAAGTGGCAATTTCTATCCCAACGATTTTCAAAACAACATATATTCGCCATCCTTCGGGGTAAGAGTCCGAAAATTACCACACTAATAGTGTTGGCAAAGGTCAAGCGTGAAATGCAAAATAACCCAAGATGGCCGCCATAATGACGTTACAGCTACGTCAGAACCAAAATATGGTCAATTTTTGACGAAATTTTGAATTATTTTTTTAATTTTTTTTCTTGGTTTAAGTATGCAGTAAACATTAGAAAGTAATCATATACAACTGACTCAGATGGCACAGCATCCCCTGACTGACCTTTGCCAAACTGGGTCAAGTTGGACCAGATCCTTATTTATGCAATAAATTCGTTGGGGCTACCACACAATGAAACCCGTGACTGGACAATGCATAGCTACCAAGTGAAATGTGTCATACTAATATAGCGTTAGACTTCCATCTACATATTTTTGAATATGTAATTCGGGATTCTTGCTGCTGAAGATGAAGTGGCGGCGCCAATGCGAAAGCTATGACCCATCTTGCATATCGCCCCAATCTATTAAAGAGGGCCGATGCCGATTAAAGAGATTCCGATTTTTACATGAGCTGAGAAATAGGCAGCTGAAACGGGCGCATCCTCTGGAAATTGGAACAGGGGCTCGGCCACGGATGTGAAATATGTAACCGAAAATAAGCACGGATTGCTTAAACTGGACAATATCTAATATTCTCAGTATCAACAAATGAACTGGTTTATGGGGTATGTTGTGTTTGAAGTTGCGGATAATAATGTGCATGCTTTGAAACGGGCCAGATTGATCGGAGAAAGAGACATCGTTGTATGAAAGAATATTGCTATTGCGGTCTTGTTCTGAACGATCTGTCAATTCACTAACGCTAAGAATGCATGAAATGCTACCAAAATCATTGCTTGTAAATGAATTACATGAATACAATGTGGGGTATAGCAAAAAAAATATCTTCTGGAGGATATCCTTAGTTATGGGCAATCTGGTATCCGGCCGTGTAATTTTGACATGCCCGTGAGTAGCTTTTTGGCAAGGAATAACTGCGCAGGATCGTGTACTGCAGCCAAATTTTGCGCATAACTGATAGCCGATACTGATGTATATGCTGTGGAGGGTGCATACTTGTTGAAATGCAAGAATGCTTTGAAGGAAACCAACTGTGACGATGAGATGAGGAATATCTTACTGGCACACTGACCAGTGTTATCGAGGAAATCTCTATATACTTGTATATTTGAAGAACAGACAGGGTACTGGGTGCGACGAGCGATTGAGCCAAGGGGCTAGAGACAGCGCTTCCTGAAATTGTAACCGCGAGATTTTGCCAAGAAAAAGATTGTTCCGAAATATGTTTTGATCTGAACAGAATGTCATTTCGAAGGCAGGCAACTACTAACTGTCGCACTAATTTCAACCACGGCCATACTATCACAAAGAAAGAGACGTTATGATTTGCCAGTTTATGGCCCCAAATTTTCACGGTAAGCACTGCTTGACCGTAATATGGGTAAGATGTGCTGGTCATTCTCGGTCTATCCACGAGGATCCGAAAACAGTCGCCAAACCCAAGGTACCAGCAGCGTCGAAATAGGATACCCAATTTGGAGAAAGAAAATTAATTTTCTGTTGAAAGACTCCAGGAATACAAGCCAGGTATTAACATAGCTCTAGCTTTATTCAAGCGAATGTGATGGTGAGCCTGTGATACAACTTTTGTTAAATTCTATCAGGCAACGAAGAAATGCCCTGCCGGGCACGACGACTTTACAGGAAAAATTGTGCGAGTCAATGAGAGACTGCAGTTCCACAAGGGTTACCTTTTTGCGGCGCGAGAATTCACCCAGCATGCTTTTCAGTTTATGAATTTTGTCTTCTGGAAATGAAACTTTCATAGTTCTGGAGTCCAGTTGAATCCCATGCATAACCATAGTAGTTGATGGGTAGTTGGTCTTAGCATGCTTGATTGGACTGCCCAAATACTCACACAAGTAAGTGAAAGTGTTGAGAGCTATAGAACAGTGGTTAGCGCCATTTGCACCGACGAACATGAAGTCGTCCAGTATGTGGATGACCTCTGATATGCCGAATTTTGTAGCCATAACCGATTGCAGAGAATGACTTCAGCTCTTTAATATCTTACAGGATGTAGAGCATCCCATCGAGAGGCACCGATACATAAATGCGGAAGGCATCATCTAAATAGATTATTGCCATCAAGCTTTAGTGGTCATGTTTTTGAACTAGTGCAATAGCGATATCTAATGTCTACGTAGTCAACATATCAGGTCCTGTTGAATCGCACCGTTAATAGATAAGGCAGATTTTCCAAGGTAAGATAAATCGTGTATCACCCTAAAAGTAGTAGGAGGGGATTTGGTTTAATGTCACACTCAAGGTTATTTCACTCATATGGTGACAGCCAGTTTTAATGATGGAGGTAGCTGGAATACCAGAAGGAGAACCACCTCCGGCCCGTCGGCATGTAACTAGCAAACTTTCACACATGCAACAGCGAGGCTCGAACCCGTGCCGGTTCAGCGGTGCGAGGCTTGCGATCACCAGCGATGCGCCTAGAGAGCTAGGCCATGAAGAGCCCCTAAAAGTATTAGGTTTCTTTCTGGGACTAAGCCTAATTTTTAGCAAAGCTTATGGTCAAAAGGAGGGGTTTAGAAGGGACCAGCGACTCGACCTTTCGACAACTCTTTGTCTAATTTGGCTTCTACGATAGCAGGGTTTTGCATAGCGGATGAACGATTACGCGAGACAGTAAAGGCATATTTTCTTGAGTGTCAAATATCGAAGCCGTTTGTGAAACTTGAAACAAGTAAATCTACCTCAGGATAGTTAGTTGGCACAGTTTTAGCCTGATTCCAACCGGTGTTGGAAGAGTAACTCCAGTTGCCGCTGGATTTACACATGCTAATTTTACATGTAAGGAGCCGGGAAGAATCCAATTGGCAACATTTGATGTGGTTCACAATGTACGATAACCTGAAATTTAATCCTTTGAAACAGATTTGTTTTCAGTACCGATAATCAGCATTGAGGATTGGGCTCTGGTGACCATATTGGATATATATAGAAAAGAAAATAGCCAAAAACCTTCATGCGTGCTTGATCGAGTCAATCATAACAGAGCTACATGTACAGAAACCTCTCAATGGATGTATAAATATATATGATATATATTAGCATATATACAAACACACATACATGTGTATAGCAATAATACCATTATTGGCGATGCTCTGGCGTTTCCAATTATCGTTATTATTTTCTTGTGTCAGTCAGGCTCGCAGAAAACCAATCTCGTGTAAAAAGGCGATTCAAGTTGTCAAATAGTCGCCAACAGGAGGCTACTGTATGTATTATGGCGGCCATTTTGGATTTATGCAAATTAAGGGCCTTCCACCTCCTGTAGAAATGGGCACCCCTTCTGAGATCATTACTTATGCCCAAATGAGACTCTCTGCAAAATATGGTGCTTTATTCCAATCAGTCACGATCTGGACCTTAAGCCACCGGACTACTTGCAATACCTTCAACATTGGGTAATGAACACCGGAAAGGTCTCTATAGGACCAGAAGATAAAGCTTAACCGGAAATGCTAGTTCTGTCAGTTGATTGGCTAACCGGGTAAAAATTGACAAACAAAGTAGCAATCACAGAATCAGATTGGATACCTGATATTGTGCAAGTCTCCCATTGAATCTATAGATAGAAGGCGGTCAGTTAGTAAGTCCCAAATAAAAGGCACTCGAATAGCAAGTTTTAACCTCCAGATAAAAAATTCAAATCAATTTCTTCAATCCAGAGACAAAATTATGATGAAAAACACTATTACCTACACTGCAACATTTATAACAAGATAAGTCACTTCTTCAATAAAAACTTCAACTTGGGAGAGATTTTTTACACAGTCTCCTATAGCAAACAGTTGTGTGTGATGAATTGATCTTTTCTTGATTTCCTTCTATCATTGACATCTTTCACAGAGTAATTTTCCAAAAGAATTTCTCTGTGTTGTAATTGTGTACATATTTGTAATATTTTAAAATGTGTCTCTATTTTCAGTGGTGCGTTGCGGGTTTCTGCGTTCAGGATGCTAATGCGCCAATAATTGGTAGGCATAAATACGACTTCATATTAAAGTTATCGATACTTGTTATCAAATACGTAACAGAACAGAAGGTAAATCTTAATGTTATATCACCAGAAGAGTACTGCCTATCATTAAACTCTCAGATCGGTTTGCCAAAAAGAAGGCACCGCATTGATGGAATTCTATTATGTATCGATGATTTATGAGTTCTGTTTTTTATTTTGTTTAGATAGTAATTGTGTGTTGGGAGATCAGCCCGGGACTGTGAAAGATGGCAGGTCCTGCACAGAACTGGCCTCTCAACAACCATGGCAGTGTTACTCTAACAGTACAGAAATGTGTTGTGCCTCTTGTAACGCAATCAACACCGGGAACAATGGTAAATAATACATCACACTATCACAGATTTGAGATCTCTATACATTTGTACACGAGTGGAAGCCAAAATGGAACCAAAATGGTTCAAATATAGGCCCTTCATCGAACTAGATTTATTGATAATCTATATCAAGTCTACACCAGCAGTAAGAATCAAATAGGGTCTACTACAGAACCAAAAGTTTTAAGAGTGAAAGGAATAACATACTTTAGGAAATAACATAGGCCCTACAATATTTTACGTTTCTAGATCAGTGGACGACTGCATTCACTGTTTATCCTTGATATCATTCGCTATAGCACGGAGGGTTCAATGTTCACGACTGTTGTTTCTCTATGTACATTTGTGTATTAATTGTTTTAACCAATTTGCTTTCAGCTTAATCAAAACCAATCCAGGTAAACAAAGATGGCAAATCAGAGGAATACCATCTAGACGTAATGATAACTGCATGCGAAATGTTCGCCGATATTCTACGAGATCCCATAATAAGCCAATCACGACAATTTCTGCCGTTTCTCTCTGACAATGATTGACGTTTAGTTCACGGAGATTATCATCTTCGAACTTGTTTTGATATTTTCTACCATCAAACAAAGCCAGACTTTTCGGCGGGGTGAAAACTCTTTACGGTTTACCGCGCACGCTGTCTGGAAACGATGCCATATTTGGATACTGTTTCCCGATAATGTTTACAATTTAGTCCACGCGCTACCGTGTGCATTTAATGTGATGTGATTTTGAAATGGTTTCACCAAGCTAGCCACCTGATTGGCTAACAAATGTAGTTTCAAATTCGCACGGGATTTATATAGCGCTGAAGTCAGATATAATATTCCGCGATATTATCATCTGAGTTTACTGAGACTGAATCAAAACAAACAGTTTCAAACGCTGATTCGAGTCTGTATTAACATACTCATAGTGTGACAAATGATACAACAAAGACAGATGTATTTGATGAATTGTTCTTTTTATTTCTCATCCCAGATTGTCAATATGGCGACAAAACAGAGTTGTGTGTGGCACTAAACAGACGTGATTGTTATACGGATGGAGCTATCTGTTGTGGCACGTGCCCTCCTTTAAAAGATGAAAAAAATATTGGTGAGTTTTAATGATATGCACGAGAAACATCGAATAAGTGTATCTTAAGATAATTGACGGATTGTCGGTTTGGGAGGAGGAGGAGAGAATTTGGCTTAATGTCACACTCAAGTTTGTTTCACTCATATGGTGACAGTCAGTTTGGTTGGTGGAGGAAGCCGGAGTACCCGCAGAGAACCACCGCCCTTCGGCGAGTAACTGACAAACTTTCACACATGGACCAGCTGGGCTCGAACCCTTGTCGGGTTGGGACATCTTTATTGCCCCCAACCTCATAGTTTATAAAGCTATTATATTCTGGTATAATACATAGAAAATCTGTTCGAATGGGGCCAGGATGGCAAGAATAGGCCTAATTTTCTGTTATTGACTTTAACTGAAGTTTCATTCAGTAAAAATATAGACTTCTATAGTATACAGATTTGTAGATACGAAAGCATGTGTATTTTGCCGCCCCTCCCCCAATAATTTGCTTACTCAGTAGGCTAGGGGGCTGACACTATGAAACTAGCCAAAATATATCTTGAGGTCTCGAAATGCATCTTCGGTGACATTTTCCGGAATTTTTATTTATTATATTTTCGGTGAGATTTACCGAAATTTTCATTATTATATTTCTCCGGAAATTTGATGTGAAATAAAATAATTTTGGGCAATTTTATGAGAAAAACGACGAAAACGCATCTTTCCAGTCACATCATTATGGCCGCCATTTTGAATTTACACTTGATGTTCTGCTCGGAGGGGTATATGCAAATAGGCTCCAAATGACCTCAATCTGATATGGTATAATTATACGAGTGTCAGGTCTTATTGTTATTCTGAGAAACAGAGAATTTAGTGTGTGAAGGGAATTATTACCAGGCCTGTATGTCATTAACTTAACAAACTATTCATGATAATGTCGATTATATCCTCAAACCATCAATTTTCCAGGCTGTGAGTATGGCGATCGTTCTGGGTCATGTGATTCCAGTCTTTGTGCGACTTACGACGAGCAAACAAGAAACGAGACTTGCTGCGAGACTTGTGGGAATTATGTTTTCACTAGTACACCTCCACCCAAACCTACACCACAACTACCAACCACGACACAACAACCGACGTCCACAACTCTGGAACTTACAACCCATGCACTAACAACAAATGAGACAACCACAACAGAGCTGCCAACGCCACAACAAGCAACAACACCGCTGAAAACCAAAAGTAAGCAGCCAACAACTGTCTTAGATACTACCACCACACAGCAACCGCCAATAACCGAGAAAATCACAACACAACCACCACCACCACCACCAACAACAACCACCATGAAGCCCACAACACAACAACCAACAACCGCGAAACCTACAACACAACCACCAACAACAACCCTAAAAACCACACGACAACCAACAGTAGCAACGACAACCATGAATCCCACAACACAATCACCAACAACCACGAAAACTACAACTAAAGCACCAACAACAGCTATGAAGCCCACAACACAACCACCAACAACAACCGTGAAAACCACAATACGACCACCACCAACAACCACCATGGAAATCACAACACAATCAGCAACAACTGCAGAAATAACTAGCCAACCTACTACGACTCCAGAGAGTACGACAGAGCAGTCAATCAGCATAACTAAGGCATCGGCTGTGAAATCGCGTTCATTTTTTGAAGGTGGGGCTCATCATTAATTTAATTATTTAATTAAAGCATTGCGTGTTTTGTTGGCGTATACATGCGGGCTACGCCACACACTACACAAATGTGAAAGATTGTTGTGCTAAAACAATTGTTGGCGATTTTTCTGTACGACACATTGCATCGTTTTATATGTTGATCTTGATAGCTACGACACATTGCATCGTTTTATACGTTGATCGTGATAGCTGCACAAAATCAATACAACCTTTCCACTTTGATCCTTGGACAATGCTGTCTCGCCCAGAAGGCGGCGACAGGTGCACTGGCATTTGGGTCACGACGTGAGCTCCGGATTCGTTCTCATGATCTCTGGTCTCTCTATTTAACTTGTGGCAGGGGTTTTTAACTATTGATAACTGGTGTAAATATGATAATGTTGATAAAATATTCGTACTTTTTCTGGAAAGAACCAATAGGCTTACATTTCTGATAATTTTGGCAACATCATGTCGAAAATAGCCCAGTTAGCATCGATTAAAAATATTTTGTGGGTTAAAGAGATAACAAAGCGCCCCAATTACCGAACCGAAGTTCATGCGGCCAGCCACGTCTCGCTGCCTTGGAGGCTAAACCATATTGTCTAGGGATTAACTGAAATTATAGTGGAATTATTCTATTAAAATCGTATCTTTGATAATTGTTTGTTGTCTGTCATGGTGTTTTTCTGATTGAACGACCTACACGTTCTTCTGGTTGTGTTCTAGATTGGGGCGCAGTCATCATTGGCGCCAGTGTAGCAGTGTTCGTGGTCATTGTGCTACCACTCCTGGCCTGTTGTTGTTATGGTATATGCCGCCGGAGATCAAGCAGAAAAAGGGTAAGGATGAATTTTAATGTGCGTCCTTGACTGTGCATCTAAACTGATCGGGCGGGGGGGCCAAACTGAAGCTTTCCCTGACGATCTCTCGGGGTATATATGAACACCATCAAGAAGGCATTGATAGAACATTATGGGGTCTCAGATAGAAACAATTGGAACCAAACATCCGTGCGTTATTTGGCATTTTTGTTATAGAATGTTACCTCGTGTCAACATTGAATTAGTAATCAGAGGGCCCACATATTGAGATTTTCTTGCCACCAAATCCCATAATTCCCTGTATAATTCCCGGAATAGTTCACAACTTTCTCGTACAAAGTTCATTTCAATTTTTAACATGGGCCTCGATCTAGGTTAGCCAAGATGATATACTAGAGACTATTCTGTGATATTGTACTTGATATACCTCTTTTGTAAACAACAACAATTACACTCTATAGGGGTTTATAAATTTGCGATGGGATTTTGAAAACGAAACTTGGGGATGCTTCAACATAATTTGGCGACGTTTCAATAAAGTTGGTGACTGTTTAAAAAAAAATATATTTTTCTTCACCATTCAGGACATGATGTACTCTTCAACAAATACGCTAGTGGAGCTTTCCAAATCTGAGAGCCGAGCGGTCCGTTGGCACAACGAATCTGAGTGGTTGAGTAAAGCAGAGTACCGCCAATCAAGACAGTCGCTACAAATGTCAGATTCCAAATCCCTTCCAGACCAAGATTTTGCGGTGTTTGAAGCTCGACCCTATTTTACATCAGAGGATACAGTGATGTACTAATATCAATAGTAATATAGAGGTGTCATGTAAAAGTTCTTCCGAGAAAATAAAGATAGGAGACGAAACAAAGCAATGGAAAATATTTTTATGGAAATAAATAGAGTTGAATGAATAATTCATGATGGTTGTAAAATATGACACTTGATCTATATCGCTCTGCATGGTTGGGAAAATGTTGATAAAACATAATGGAATACAGGTGGGTTACAGTAGTAGAAAAAGAACACAACTGGAGACTTCGCCAGACAATAACTGTTACTAATGTTTGGATAATCGATTCTGATTGCCACCATCTCAGCAATCGGTATCAGGAATATCTAGATTGTCGCTATGGCTATATAAGGTGAGCTCTCCTTTCGAACCGGTTCGGCGATACCATCAGTGTGGTTTGTTCCATATATGTCGGATTCCCGTTCAATGGTCATCCATGACCAGAAAATCATTCAGTAAATGAAGGTTGTCCCGTTTTAGACCATGCACTGTCAGTGTCATCATTTTATTTACGGTCGCGATATGGATCCGATGTCGCTATAGTACCGACAAATTACCCTCAGTTTCCCTCTGGGACTCTCACTCTCAAAGGACCTCGCCAAGAGACTCGCATCTCTTCGACAAGATAGCTGCTAACCGATCCATCAGTGCACCTGCCTTCTCTTTAATACAACTCCGAAACCCACCCCTGTCAACATGGCCCTGTGCGTGATACATGCAGCAAAATATACGCAAGAATTTAGATGCCTGTGAGCACGTTATCAATTGTATATAGAATATATTAAGTACGATTGTTCGTGAGTGCGATACAGTGGGGATGGGATGGTGTGCGAATGCGATAGGGGTCGGTGCGAGATATACAGAGACTCGCCTAGAGTATGTACATATTGTTATAATGTATGATATAAATGTTATGTTCCTTTGTCATTACACGTTGACTGGTTTAAAATAGATTTCTGTTCATCCTTCTCGCCTTAGCTTGGTTAAAATATCAAAGCGGAATACAAAGCGGATGATGAACAGGAAATTTATTTTCATCAGTCTCGTATTTTGCATAATTTTGTATGTTAATATACGAATTTCAAATACCCGGTAAATAAATTTAAATGGAATGAAATTATTTTTGTTTTTGTCGATTGCTGTTGAATTGCTGTTGACGAGCGGACAGAGAAAACTCAAACTAAATAGACTTCGATGTGTACCATGAGCTTGATCACAATACACATCCCTGAACTGGAACGATTTCCAATGACTTTCTGACTTTTTGGGGGTCACAATGACCATAGTCGTTGAATTTTTGACCTCAGGTTTGGTACGCGGTACATCACCTGCCCCTCTTCCACGTCTTCATTACACCAAGTTTTTATGTTCACACTTCGCAATAGCCTTGATGTATCAGACCACCTTGTGTTCAAAATCAGAGGTGTAAATTTTACTTTAGGATTAGACGAGTCTATCATAATCTAAAATTTCTTGCAAATGTTGCCCTGGTTGGTCAGTAAATTGTTGCCCTGGCTGGTCAGTCTTATGTCTGAAAGACGGAGAATGAGACAGAATTTAGTTCACCTGTTTAATTCCCGGGCAATTCCAGATCAGAACAATGACACCTAAATGTTCCTCCAGTCCTAGAGAGCCACGCTGTTTTGCAAACTAGAGTGATTCCCCCTTTGACCGTGGCTGCATTGCTCCTGACCAGACTTGCCCAGAATCGAAACAAGCACACGCACTTCATCATCGCATACTCTTCTTTCCTAAACGAATGTCGTCTCGATATTTAACGTTCCTAGAACTACCTTAATCTAATTGTCACTGTAATGTCCATTCCTAGCTTAGAACACCTCATGTGATCATAACCACTTAAATCAGAGTTCAAGTCCACTGGGCGGCCAGTCCAATAGAAAATGTCCTCTACATGAAAAGTTCATGTTCAGGGATTTGCTCCTGCATATAGCAGGTCACTAGGGAAGTCTTTATTACTATGAGGATCACTCTTGTCAGGGAGGTACCCATCCCCGAACTAACTGTTATTGCACCCACAATGTCACCACTGTCTCTGGTCAATACACTATTACTCTTCACTGAATCCTTCTGGAGCTGTAGTCCTAGAAACCTCTGTATCCATGCGAATAGCACAACACAAGTTCACTTCACTAGTTTGAACAATTCATACATTTATAGAAAACAGTCCATACTCTGATCACATTTTCTTCAGAGTCTATACACAGTTGACAATTGAAGACGTGGACATTCTCAACCAGAATGTTAATCGCTGGATTGGTCAGCTATCCCTAACACCTGCAGATTGGTCCCACTGCATTCCACATGAATGGGGGGGGACCAAACACGAATTGTGGTTGATGTTGCCACGGGTAGAATGCGGATGCTGGTCCTGTCCACACTGCTTGGCTATTGTTAACCACAGGGACATGTCCAGTCTCAGTAGCATTCCCTACGGTATCGTAAGTCAGTCGTGATGGTGGTCGCCTCACCCGCTGAGGTCTACGATCAGCATAGCCATAGTCCTGCAGAGCAGCGTCTTACATCTGCTGCGGAGGTTCAGGACCAACGTCCAGATCAGGTAAGTCCGGTTGTTCGCCATCTGAGTTGAACGTTATTGCCTGCGGGTTGAGTTCACTGCGCGGTTCAGCTTGTGGCTCTGCAAACCACTCGTGCCATTCAAAGTCAGAATCAGACTCTGAGTCTGAACTCTGGAACTCTTCTGTTGACTGCTCTGGCCTACGTTGATTAAACCCGCTTTGTTTTCACTTGGCGTTTCTGACCCTGCAGTGTTGCCTTGTCAACGGATTCAAGAGGAAGTTTGTCACAGGGGAGCAGCAGATTCCGATGCAATACGCGTATCCGCCCAGCGCCATTCTCTGCCGGAACATGGTACACCGGACTGTCATCGGCATTACGTTTAATGACCACATGAATCTTGTCTTCCCACCAGGATCTCAGCTTTCCTGGGCCACCTCGCTCGGACAAATTTCGAACCAAGACCCTGTCACCAGGAAGAAGAACAGTGCTGCGCATCCGTCTGTCATAACACTGATGCCAGTTTGTATGCTTGTTGCATACATTGCCGCCAATTCTGCACATACTGCTCTCTAGGTTGGACATTTGACTCATCATGGGGGTTGAAAATAAGGTCAATGGGATGGCGAGGTAATCGTCCGAACAGTAAATAGAAGGGAGAGTACCCAGTTGCATCATTTTGGGTGCAGTTGTATGCATGAACGAGTTTGTTTACATGGTCTTTCCAGTTCGTCTTGTACTCATGTGGCAGAGTTCGCATCATTCCCAGGATGGTACGGTTAAACCTTTCGGCCTTACCATTACATTGTGGGTGATATTGTGTTGTTCTAGAGCGGGCCACTCCACTCAACTTCTCAAGGTGATGAAGCAGGTTGTTGTCGAATTCTTTCCCTTGATCATGCAAGATCCTACCAGGAAAACCAAACCGTGGGATAAAATCGTTAAAAATACGTTCTGCTGCTGTTCTTCCAGCCTTGTTTTTAGTGTGATACGCTTGCGCAAAGCGTGTGAAATGGTCGACCACTATTAACAAGTACTCCAAACCACCCTTAGACTGCTCCAGATGGAGGAAATCATGTAGTTCATTAAGAACCAGTGGAATAAACTTCTTGTGAAGGACAATCTGTGTTCCTTTCCCCCGACAAGAGTGCACTTTCTGACAAGGATGCCATCCTAGTTGAGCTGAAGCTTGCCCAACTCTCTCATTAGGTTGCTGTTTTTCTGCATACGCCCCCGAGTTGGTGGGCGTTTCCCAGTTCCCACCCAAGGGAGTACCTGTCTGATTTCACTATCCTCCGCCTGTGCTTTCACAATAACCTGTGGTGTCATAGTCGGGAGGGAGGCTTTACAAGATACCTCAAGTTCATCGAGTAGGGACGAGTCATCTGTCAATGATGCAATCAGCACATTTTCTGTTGTCGCAGTAGTATTCACGTTATCAACAGTAGCCTGCAGTATTTCAGGGGTTACGGTTTCAGAATGCTCCTCCATCGCCTGGTAGATGTCCAATGGCATGCGAGATAACCCGTCAGCAGCTGTGTTTTTCTTCCCAGGTTTGTACCGTATCTCAAGCTCAAAGTTCGAAAGTTCAGCCACCCATCTGTGCCGGGTGCTATCCAGTTTCGCGGTGGTCAAAATGTAAGTGAGGGGATTATTATCACTGTACACAGTGAATCCAGGAGAGTAGTACAGATAATTTCGGAACCGTTCAGAAACGGCCCACTTGAGTGCTAAAAACTCCAGTTTTCCCGAGTGAAGATGGTATTTCTGTTCAGCTGGGCTGAGGGCCCTGGAACCATACGCGATGACAGACAGTTTTTCGTTTTCCTGTAGCTGGTAGAGAACAGCTCCCAAGCCCTTTTGGGAAGCATCAACATGCACAACAAATTTCTTCTCGAAATCGGGGAATGCCATAACAGGCTCATAGAGGAGGTCAACAATCAGTTCCGACAGAGCCTGGTCGTGCTTCCCCGTCCATTCGATTCTCTGACCTGAACTCGCCTGATTGCTACTTGTGACCTTCTTCCTTCTCTTACTGTTTGGTTCCTCTTTCTTCTTCAGGAGATCATACAGTCCCTTGGCTCGGCGAGAGAAGTTTGACAGATACTTTCTGTAGTACCCCAGTAATCCCAGGATCTGCCTCAACTCCCCGACTGTTTCAGGTGGCTTTTCCTTGAGTTTGAGTACTGGCTCCTTTTCTGCCGGATCCATCTTGTATCCATCTTTGGACACCAACTGTCCCAAGTAGCGGATCTGTCGACGGAATAGTTTAACTCCCTTTTCACGTCACCTGCGAAGAACTTTCCTTGTGTGTTCGAGGTGAGACTCGAAAGAAGTACTGAATACTAATACATCATCAAGATATGGAATACATATAGTGTCACGCAAGTCTCCCAATGTTTCATCCATTAAGGCCTGAAATGTTCCTGGGGCGCCAGAGAGTCCGAATGGTTTTTCTGCTCCATTCCAAAAGCCCAAATGGACTGATAAATGCTGTAAGATGCCTACATTCTTCCTTGACAAAGCCCTGGTGGTAGGCTTTCCCTTGGTCGAGAAGGGAAAATCAGGACTTCCCACCCAAGCTGTTCAGCGCATACAAGGTATCGGTTGTCTACTCTGTGCTGATTTCCTGTTCAGTTTTCGATAGTCTATGCACAGACGTAAACTTCCATCTTTCTTGCCTACACATACCATGGGACTCGAGTATGATGAACGGCTCTTCCTGATTCACTCCTTCTCAATCAGATCAATGAGGTAATCTTTCGCCTCTTGATATAGGGATTGTGGCACAGAGATGTAATTTTGTTGTACAGGCTGGTGGTCTGTGAGCTTAATATCCAGTTGAAGGTCAGGTATGCACCCTATGTCGTGGTCATCCCTAGCAAATGACTGTGATTCCTCAAATAACATCTGAGTGACTTCCTGTTTCTGTTCTGCAGTCAAATCACTCTTCGTCAAGTCCACTGATGGATGCCAGAGTTCAGATTTCTCGCCCTTGTTTTCTTGTGAAACTTCATGTTTCAGTAGAGTCGAACTATTCACAGGGATCACTGAACGCAAAGTTCCCAAGGCACACCCACTCTTCAAGCTTAGGTCATGTGGAGTAGTATTGGAGACACAAACATGAACTGACACTCGACTGCCCCTATCTAAGGTTAAAAAAGTTTCATGGACTACTAGTCCATCTGGCCAAGGCCTTTCCACACTTGGTTCAAACACCGCTTCTGTGCTCACATCTAGATTTGTTCTGGCAGCACATTTCAGATACACGGTTTCACCCGAAGGAACTTTGTAGCTTCTTCTTCCTGTGCAGACCGACCCAAGTTCATCCGTAGATTTTCCTGATATCAAATTTACCAATGCAGTCAGTGTTTGCTCATCCACAGTTGGGAGTCCAGATTGGATTAACTTCACCATGGCACCTCGGTCTCGCTTCACTGCACTATCGAGATAATGTTCTATCACATTATATCCAACTATAGGCTGAGACATATCATCTATATCTGTGACAAGGAATGGGAACGTCAGCCGTTCGACCCCTCCATTAATCAGCTGGAAATCCACCGGGATCCATCCTAGGAATGGGATGCTGATCCCATTTGCTGCAGTGATGTTCAGGTTACTCTCACCAAGAAGATCAGATGTTGGTCTCACTTCACTATCAGGTAAGTAACTTTTTACCCAATGAGACGGTAGTAGGCACACCTGAGCTCCAGTGTCCCACAGGACTTCAGTTCTCAGGCCGTTCAAAGAACACAACATTTTGCACCTGTTCCCTATCAAATTGGTCATTTTCACCTGTTTCTGAGCGGACAGAGATGATTTTCGCAATGACAAAGCTGTTTTCCCCTCAATCTGCTGTATGGCATTACACAACGGCTTATGACTTTTCCAATGTACCGCTTGACAGCTGTAAGAACAGTAAACAGCCGACTGACAGCCCTTGCACTGCAAAAAAGACTCCAAATGTTGACCACATTGGACACATTTTTGCTCTTGTTGGGACACCAATTGTGTGGCCATCACATGTCCCTCTGTGGTGGCCTTGTGTCGTTTCCGGACCGATTTTGTTTCCAGATTTTGCATCCCGATTTAAAATGTTCCGACGATCCGCAAGCGAAACAGTGGTCACATCTTTCAGTACCACTTCTCCGACACGCGGCACATCCTGCCTTTCCCTTTCGCCGCTCTGGTTGGGATTTCTGAGAGACCTCTTCTTTGCGCGCTGCCACCTCTGCTCTCAACTCCTTAACCATTTCTGTTTTTCTGTCCGACTCTGGCATAGTTTGTGCCATGTTAACTTTGCCTTTC
Source organism: Hanleya hanleyi (assembly GCA_036873755.1). Lineage (NCBI taxonomy): Eukaryota > Metazoa > Mollusca > Polyplacophora > Lepidopleurida > Hanleyidae > Hanleya > Hanleya hanleyi. The sequence continues at coordinate 4,257 of JAVTVY010055974.1, read as the reverse complement.
TTTGGGGTAGCTCTTTTCTTTTGTCTCTCCTCTTGTGCGGAGACTGAAGAAGTCAAAGCATTGATCAAGTCTTCATCACTGGGAGTCCCTTCTAATAACTCTTTCAAGTCCTGAGAGATGGCTGAGAGTCCAGTGTAGATAGAACGTAGGTTCATTTTCCAGACCAATACTGAATCATATGTAAGCCCAGACTCTTCTTCCTGAGATGCAAATAACACTTTCTGTCCCAGATCCAGCATTCGCCTCGTAAAATCTAAAGTGTCCTCTTTGGTTCCTTGTGAATCACCACACAGTTCATGGAACAAATCTGCAGCTGATTTTTCCTTGAAATGCCACCTTAACTGTTTTCGCAAATCTGGTAGTGAGGTCTTCCTTTATTTCCAAGTAGCCCCCTATGTTCTGACTTGGATGGATAGCAGCAGTGACAGCGTCGAATATTTCTCCTGTTGTGTAGTTCCTACTTTCAGCAGCCTGTATCTGTCTGTTGATATTTGCGAAGCTAATTCCATCTGCTCCATTTATCACACCTGTAATTTTCAGGGCCTTTCTGTAGGTTTTGTAATTTAATGTGACAGATGGCTGATCCGCACCCTCTGAAGATGGAGTTATCTGCCCCTGAGTTCCATTATCAGTTTTAACCGATGCTCATTTAGTTGCCTCAAGAAGCGATTTCAATCGGTCAAGGCCTTCCTCCTGATCTGCAGCATATACTGTGATAAATTTCTCAATAGCTTTGAACAGCAAAAGTCTGGTCTTGTCTCCAGGTTTTTTTGGGGATTTTCATAATTTCAATTATGAGAGAAAGTTTTTTTCCACGGGAAGTTGGTATAACAGCCCCTTTATCTCATACTCAATCTCCAAGACATCCATCTCGACTACCACGCCTTAGCCCGGTCCAGGAATACAGTTTCTGTTGGAGCTTGAACTTCTCCAATCTGTCAATCCTGGCAAAGCTCGCCAGATTGTTGCCCTGACTGGTCAGTCTTATGTCTGAAAGACGGAGAATGAGACAGAATTTAGTTCATCTGTTAATTCCCGGGCAATTCCAGATCAGAACAATGACACCTAAATGCTCCTCCAGTCCTAGAGAGCCACCCTGTTTTGCCAACTAGTGATTCCCCCTTTGACCGTGGCTGCATTGCTCCTGACCAGACTTGCCCAGAACCGAAACAAGCACACGCACTTCATCATCTCACACATATCTGGAGATTGGTTTGGCTAGATATATCGGTCAACCAATCGATAACCCACTTCGACGGCACATTTCGAAATTCAAATGGATTCGAGGACAGTGATGTCCCGTGTCTTTGTATAAGTCCCTGGAAGATAACCTAATCTATAAACATCAATAGTTAATCAGATTGGTAAGAACACAGGAGAATCCCAACGCTTTGGTTAGAACATATCCTACGAAATTTCAGATCAGATCCATGGCTTCAACCATTCAGGCTGTATTCCGCTCACGGTCCAATTCCCAAGATCAATACTTTAAAGCGCAATGGAATTGAAGTTAACGTAAAATAATGCTGCTCCAAACCGTTTATCTTCATGTCAGCCGAGGTCAATCCAGCCTATTAACTTTTCATTAATAATCAGAATTTCTCCTCGTGGTGTATTTATTTCCATTCTTTTGCTGGACTGACAGGAATTGTAATTCACCTTAAAGCACTGTTGCTTTTTTATACTCAGGAACCCCTCGGGTTTTCCTATTCGTTTTCACAATTGGGAAACCCACGGGTGCCCCAGTTAGTGTCCGAATGGCTTTGGAATCCCGGATATACAAGAGTTCTGAGCAACGCCATCTGTTCAACTTCCTTAAAAGCCTAGATGATCAGCGCCATCAGTATATTTGGGCAAGTGTGTTCCTCATCCTGGTTTCTCGTTCTCTATTATCCTATAAAACCATATAAAAGACGACGTGTGAGTTCAAACATGGAATGGATACATCTACGGAAAGATCAATCTTAATAAATTAAAATCCCGACGAGGCTCTCAGTCAAAGAATATAAGGTGGCGAATGGCATAATTACATTGTTTGTCTTGATATGAAATGGCTAGATTTGTATGTTTACATGGCTTCGTTCGTTCCTACTACCAGAAACAAACGAAGCCATGTAAACTTGGCTATAAACTTCCCTGTGTTAGTTACGCAAAGTTTTACCACCGGAGAGAGATTTGAAATTCTCCATCTAGCTGTCGCGGAGTTTAAATTTGCTATTGAGCAACTATAAAAAAGCGATATGTTGATCTTCTTCAAAATCTTCGTAATAGTTAAAGTTCCTGAAGAGGTTTCTTATTGGGTAAGAGTGGGCTGAACGATCGAAGGGAGCGAAGCTCACTCTTGCCCAATAAGAAACCTCTTCTGGAACTTTAACTAACTTAGAATATCATTTCATTGGACACTGATTGTTTAACTCTCAGACGGTCACGTGGTGTAATGTCTGGAGTTTTGGTGGTAAATGTCAGTCTTGTCTACGGTAAATGTCAGTCTTGTGTAAAATTTCGTTGCGTCAAGATGGATTTTAATTTGGACACGGGAATATTCGATTTACAATACGATCTGTTCGGTGATGAGGAGTTATGTAGCGTGTCTGTCTCAACTGTTGGAGTTACCAACGCAGTCATTAGTTAAGACAGAAACTGTCGATCAGGGAAGATTTGCGTCCCCCGTGACGAAACAGGATTTGGAAAACCAAAAGCGGAATGGCGTTCCTTCGAAGTCACAACAAAACAACAAATGGGCCAAAAATATCTGGAGAGATTGGGCAACATTCCGAAACAGTCAACCACAAACACTGCTTGAATGCCAGTCGGCTATTCCCGAGGACATAAATTTGCTGTCAAACCACGACGTGAATTTCTGGATGCAGCGTTTTAGTAGAAATTCGACGCCAGGATGTAACCGTCTACCCGCCTAACACATTGACTCAGATCGCATCTGCTTTACAACGCTATTTGCGTAATGACTGCGATCGGACGGACATTTACTTCAAAGATGGCGACCGGACCTTTGCTGGTTTTAGGAAAGTGCTTGATTCTAAAATGAAGGAACTTACAGCACGCGGTATTGGAATTAAAAAAAAAGCAGCGATCCGGTGACATCTGATGATGAAGAAAAAATGTGGAATACCTGGTGTGTTTTCTATGGATACGGCGGAGGGTCTTTCCAACGCAGTTTTTTTCTACAACGGAAAATGTTTTGGTTTCCGTGGAATGGAATGTCATAAAACTGTTGTCGCTGAACAGTTTGAAATTGGCGTTGATGCAAATAACAACAGAAAATTTGTGAAATTTCTTCCCAGGATTACTAAAAATGTTCAGGGCGGTCTAAAGCATAGAAACGTATCTCAAAATGTCGTGTCTCATTACGAGCAGCCGGATAACCCTCGGTGCCTGGTGAAATTGTACGAGCTTTACTTATCACTGATTCCAAGGAAGGGTCCTCTCTACAGAAAACCGCTACCGGAAAACAAAGGGCTACCTTCGGATTACCCGAGATTCAGTGCCGGAAAATTAACCAATGTGCAAGTAAGTACAATGTTTCCACAGAGGGCCGCGTTATATCTAACCACTCTGGCCGTGTGACTTGCTGTACTACACTCTATAATGAAGGTTTTTCCGATAAGGCTGTGTCTCCTGTAAGTGGGCATCGAAGCAATGCGGTTCATAGATACCAGAGAGAACAATTTAAACTTTTAGACAACATCAGTGCTGCATTGGGCCCATCTCTCCCTAAGTATCAGAATACGGACAAATGACCGTCCACGATCAGTGACTGTGACAAAAAGTGTATCCCACCCCTCCCTAAGTATCAGAATATGGGCAAAGAACCGTCCACGATCAGTGACACAAAGTGTATTCAGACATACGCTGAAAAATCAGTGCCCGAAACATTGGGAACTTCAAACAGTTCTACATTAGTTCTAGAAATAGCCATGTGTATCGAAACAGTTGTGCTGAAAAGGGGAAAACAGAAATTTTCTGTCAATCTTTGAAATGTGTTCAATTTATCTGTCACTGTCCATGGCATATCATGTTCTGAAAATGGCCATATTTAACGACAGAAGTTCGTTCCACGAATTAAACTAAAACTCTCAAATGCAATTTCCGCCTTGTGTGATTTTGTTTTGTCTTCCTTTGTATGTTGGTTTCGTATGTGTCAGCACGCTCTTCATTGAAACTCCGCCCTTAGCTGTCAGTCAATTACATCACTATCCAATCAGACAACTTTATCAGTGTATCAAAAATTTAACTCTT